>PVLA01000801.1:86067-129461 GCA_004027455.1 Hydrochoerus hydrochaeris | reverse complement strand
GCAATCATACTTTGCAAATCTATCTTCAAGTTTTGAAATTTTGTCTTTAGTTTCTGTTAAAATGTTTTGCCAGGTTTCAATGGAGTTTTTAATTTCCTGATATTCTCTTTGGATCTGTTTCATATGTTCTAGATTTTGTTTATATTCTTCATCAAAGGCTTCTCTCCTTTCTCTGGGTTCCTCTATTCTTTCATTTGTGCCTACTTGAGGATTACCCAGGACTTCTTTTATTAGTCTTCTTATATCTTGCTTCACCTGAGTTAGAATTTCAGATTATATTTGACGATGAGGTCACAGATGTAGTTCTTTATTTCCGATGAGGCTGTCTCTGACATTACAGGTTTGCTGCTCTCAACCTCTGCATTTACCTCTGTTGAACTCACTTTCCCTGGTTCCGCAGTTGGGGACCTTTTGCTCTTTCTCTGCCTTGTCATGTTTCCAGCCCCCTTCAGACAGGTGGGTGGTGGAGGTCTCTGGGCCTTTCCTATTGCTTACAGTTTTTCTGCAATGCACTTGCTAGGGAAGTACTGCCCCCCCAATCCAGTGCGGATCTGCAAGTTGCATGCCAAGGGTTGGCTCCTCCCCCTACGCCAGTTAACCAATTTATGCTTCAACAAGTTTGTGTGTTCCCTGGGGATGCCACTGGCCCAGAAAAGCCTCGTCCCTGGCTATTGGGTTTCAACCAGGGGCGTGGCCCTGCCCGAGCAGATCCCACCAATCTGCTTTGGACTAGGAGTCATCAGCAGATGCCGCCTCCTGTTTTGATTCAAGCCGGCCCTGCCCAACTCCAATATTCACCCAGCCAGTCCTCCCTGTTTGGGGATTCCAGTTCCCATCACTCACCGAAGTTCGTGCAGCTTGACTGGCTGTTTCCACTCCCTGCGGCAGTGCCTCTTCCAGCCCTAGGGTCTGGAGCTCACCAACCCCTGCTCTCGGCAGGGTGGTGATCTCAGCTCGATCCTGAGTCACCTGACTAAGACACGCTGGTACAGCGACTGGGGCTTGCCCAACTCCAGCCCTCCATCTACGCTTCTTCTTCTTCTTCTTTTTTTTTTTTCTTTTTCTTTTTCCTCAGTTTCTTCCTGGGTCATGAGAATTCCTCTCCTTTTGTCTGGCTTTCTCCATGTTGCCAGATTCCAGCGTCTGAGTTTTTTTTATTTTTTTTTCCTCAGAGAGGTTCTCTTGTGCCGCCACTTAGTCGGCCATCTTGCAATCTCTAAGTTTTGTCTTTATTTCTGACAGTTATATTTTCTACTACTGTCATTTTCCTGTTAATTGAATTGATATTAAAAATTCGGGAAAAAATTAAGGAAAATCAATCACACCCTGCATTGTTATCTGACTTGAGGGTCCTCTGCTAACACTTCACCATATATTATAGTTTAGAATACGTGTTCTTTATGACATTATGAAAGTCTCCTTAGTGTATAAAGAATTATCAGTAGTGCAGGGTGACTTTTATCTATTACATATGTGATATTCATATAAAAGATCATAAAATTCTTTAATTTGTGCAGTAATAAACTACCTTAATAGTTTTTCTATCAGGTATCTTTCTTACTAGTCCCACACTGAACCCTGTTTTCCTATGCATAGTTTTGCTTCTCATATACTGCAATATTTAATCTACTGGTTTGTTAACAAACAAAATGAGCATTAATCATGATATATCAACTTAAATGGATAAAAAATTCTTTCAGATTATTAAAGCACAGTTCTGGATGTATCTGTGGGTGCCTGACAGGTAGGCCAGCAAACTGAGGGGACAAGACTTACCCCACATATGGGTGGCACCGAGCAACAGGCATGTGGTCTGGATGGAATAAAAAAGGGAAGAAGAAAATATGCCCATTTTTGAAGAGCCCCAGTCTTTACCACCACCTATGGACATCAGCTTCCAGCTTTTCCAGCCCTTTAAAGCAGACTTCTTACAGTGAGCATCCAGGTCTGAAGCTCATCATCAGAGTTTCACCCTGGACTAGCACTACATCTTTGGTCCCTCTTGTCTTATGGTTTCCCTCTTCTTGTACAGGGAAGCCACTAGATTACCAGCTCTCTAGCAAATAGAAGGCCACTGTGGACTCCCTCATTCCTGATTCTATAAGGAATACCTAATAATTATATGTACATTTTCTATTTATTTGTTCCTCTAGATAACCCTGGTTAATGCACAAATGTATTTCATTTGTTGAAACTTTTGAACAAAATTTGTGCTCTTCAAATATATTGGTCCCTATGTTGTATTTTTACCCTGCATTTGTTAGGACTTATGTGATGTGAAATTTTTTTTTATTTTTCAAAAGATTTCATGAGTTTTATCACATAAGTACTTTCATAAAAATGAAGACAAACTGATCTTAAAACTATATTTAGATACTTTTTAAAGGGCAAGGAGATTGGTTTTGTGTGTGTGTGGTACTATGGCTTGAACCCAGGGCCTTTACACTGAGTTATTTCCCCAGCTCTTTTTCTACTTATTTTCTTCATGATCAAGCTAAGTGGCAAGTCTCCCAGACTGGACTCAGATTTGCAATCCTCCTACCCCAGATTCCCAGAGATAGTACAGATGTGCACTATCATACCCAGATGAGTTCTTGCATAAGAGATCTAGATTTTTTTTATTATTAATTTGATGTTTTTAATTTGGCAATTTATATTCTCCAAAAATTTGAATATTTCATTAATACTAAAATATATTACCATTAGATATTACATTGAACAATTTACATAGCTTAAATAAATATTAATATCTATTGCTTATCCCTTATGCTTTTACTATCACTTATTTAAATTTTTTTCCACTAATACCATATTAATGTTACCATTTTAATAACCATTTCAAAGAATTAGATATTTCACTAATTTATACATTTTTGTGTTATTACTTTATGCTTTTATTTTCTTATTTACTTGCTCCTCTTTATTCACTTTATTCAGTTCTTTGGTTGTTTTTTCTTTTTTCCTTTTGTTCCCTTAGTTTCTTTTCTGAGTGCTTATTTTCCCTCTTCTTGTTTAGTGATAAAGTGTGATAGTAGTGCTATTTGCAAATTTCTTCATGGAGATTACTGCTTTACTGTGCTAAATCACAGCATTTACTCCAAATCCCCTGAGGCATCCCACCTATCTAAGAGGTCATTAGGAATTATTGAAAAAGGAATTCAAATGGAAAGGCTGAAGCAAGGAATGGCTGTTTACTGTCTGGCATTGACGAGTAGGAGATTGTAGCCAGTCACATTTTGTCTTGAGAAAGATAGTATAATCCCTCTTTCTCCTCTACTGTTCTGTGAGATGAGGAGACTCAGGAGCCCAACATTACCTGTGTAGCAATGGACTGCCTACTGTGCAGAAGACCGATTATTCTTTCTCAGCCATTGAAAGAGCTATGCAGCAAGGAAAAGAAGTGCTGTTCATTGATGTATATTCAGCTTCCACTCTCCACAAGTTCACTCAAGAAAGAGGGGTGGTAGATAAACCCTTATTTATAAATAGACTATCATTTACAGTTTTGACTTTCTCATTCTGTAAGTTATTTTGCAGAATGTTTTTAAATTTCTCTGTTTGATTTTGAGGGTTTTTGCTGTCATATCCTTTTGTGATTAATTTCTAATTTTGCTGCAAAATGGTGAGATATTGGGGCTTATAATATTTCTTTCTGGGGTTTTTGGAGAATTCCTTCGAGTTCAGGAATATGACAAGATACATTCAAGTTCTATTTGCAGTATATAACTTTTGCCTGATTTTATTGATTTTATTGCATTTTTAAATTAAGCAATCAGGAGAATCACAGGGAGTTCTGGGTCAGTGTGGGTTACATAGCAAGACTCTGTCCCAAAACAAAAAATTACTCATGGCCTCTCCACCATCAGGGTAACCTCAGTGCAGGAGGGGAGAAACTCCACCCATAGCCTATCGACCACACTGGAAAATGCAATCTGAGGAACCCAGGTTCCTGGCCCATTTCCCTATACCATCGATAGGCAGCCAGTGGGGGAAGCACCCAGAATTCAGCAAACAGCTTGTCTGGGTGAACCCAGGGTAAATCTACTCTAACAAGGGGAAACACTTTGCATGTGAACCCCTAATTTATGATTGGTTCTGTTATATAACAAAAACTTTGCTCTCTATGGTCTAAAGTACAAAATCAATACTTACTAGTTTGTCAATTTCTGAATTGTGCTTCATGCTATTATGATTGTTAACTGTAAGACTGTAGCTAGGATGTCATATCTGTTGTAATCAGTTGTTCACCCTTATGTAACAATACTGGAAAACTCTGGGGCAATAACCTCACCACAACCTTACACCAAAAGACTGGAGAATGAGTCAAACAGAAACCAACATTCTGCTTTCAATTAATTGGGAAGGTAGAATCTTGGGATAGACACAAACCAAGAACCTTCTACATACCTGAAGAACAGACTTTTCCTAGAGAGGCCTTGATAGTACTGATATTGCTACCCACCAACAAAACTTACAAAAATATTCAAAAAAAAATAACATTTTTTTCAAATACAAAATGTCAAGACAAAGGAGAAAAATGCTATCTTAGACTTCTATCCCATCCAGAAAAGGTCCAGGAGACATAGGCATTAAAGAAATCCAAAGTCACACACTTGAAATTTCTGAAAGGATAGCAAGTGAAGTATAGAAAAAACTCCATGAGATTGTAAAAGAAATCAGATCAGAAATAATCTCTCAAGTAAAAAAAAGAAATAACCACCATAATGAAAGAATCACTGAGTATATCTAAAGAAGACATAGATTTAAAAAAAAAAGAGTAGAATAGGAAAATGGTGAAAACCTTGAATAAACAACATAGGAAAGAATTGAAATACAGGCAACATTCAAAGAGATATGCAGGAAATTAAAAATTCCATTGAAAGATGGCAAACTGCTTAAATGAAATGGAAGATAGACTTTCAGACCTTGAAGACAAGATTGCAGCTACCGATCACAAAAGGAAAGATCCCTTAACAATAACAAGGAACTAGGAAAGAACAATTTACCAGCCACAAAATGATGCAAAGAAAAACAATGTAAGGTGTCAATTGAAAAGCAGGAATCAATACAAATGACAATAAAAGTGTATTTGCAGAAGTAATAGCAGACCCTTTCCCCCACCCTGAGGAGCTCAGCAGCCGACAGGAGCATGTGGACAATCCCCACCCACCCGCCCACCCAGAGAACCTCTGTGAGCCAGCAGGAGCCTCGCCCACCACTCCAACCACCCAGGAGACCTTGAGGGGCCAGTGAGAGCACAAATGGGGCCTTCCTTCACACAGAGGACACTCAATGTGCCAGCAAGAGTGCCAGTGAGACCTCTCCCCACACAGAGGAACCTGGGTTGAGCCTGTGAGACTCCCATGGCACAGTAGGGCCCCAGCTGGAATGCACACCATGGATAGGTGGGCCTGGAAGCCTGGAAAGCCTGAGACCACATTAACAATACAAGCTAAGTGTTGCTTCACATCAATATGCCTAGGCTGGTAAGCCCAGGAAGAATCCATGACTCACCCAATTGGCCCCACAGGAGGAATTCAGGCTACTGTGCCATCCCCTACACTGTGGGACCCAGCAACTGGGCGAATGTCAGCCACACAGTAGGACTCTAAGACACACATGCCAGACAGACAAGACTAGTGGGATTGAAAAGACTGAAATCTCAACTAACCTGTGAAAATGAAAAAGTGAAAAAGCAAAATACAATCTCAAACCCCAAACCCATCTGGAACAAGTCTGGGAGACATCAGTATAGAAGACATTAGAAGAAACATACCTAAAATTTCTGAAAAGACAGCAAGTGGAGTAAAGAAACAAATCCACAAGGCTATAGAGGAAATCAGATCAGAAATAATCTCTAGGGTAGAAAAAGGAAAGGCATCCTTAATGAAGGAATTGGTCAGCATAGCTAGAGAAGACATAAATAAAAAATACATGAGCATACAAAAATGATGGAAACCTTGAATGAACAGAATAGGAAAGAAATAGAATGAATGAAACAGATTCAAAGAAATATCCAGGTAATTAAAGTATCCATTTAAAGCTGGCAAAACTACTTCAATAAAACTGCAGATAGATTTTCAGACCTTGAAGACAGATTGTGGCTAGTGATCAAAAAAGGAAAGATCTCTTAAAAAGAACATAGGTCCTGGAAATAATAATTCAACAGCTCCAAGATGATGCAAAGAGAAATAGTATAATACTGACAGGTGTCAATGAAAATGCAAGAGTCAACACAAAAGATATAAAAAAATTATTTGCAGAAATAAAAGCAGCAAATTTCCCAAGCAAAAACAGAATATGATATACAGACAAGTGAGGCATATGGAACTCTAAAAAGGAACCAAAATAAATCTATATTCAGATGTATAATAATCAAGACTCCAGAAATTCAGCACAAAAACAGAATATTAAAACCTGTTAGAGAAAAGAAACAGATCACCTATAAAGGAAAGCTCACTAGAATCATGATCAACTTCTCAACACAAAGCTTAACGTCAAGAAGAGCTTGGAATGAAGTATTTCAAATCCTGAAAAAACACAACTTCCAAACCAGATAGATTTACCCTGCAAAACTATCTTTCAAAATTAATAAAGAAGGGCCAGACATTTAGCTCAGTGGCATAAATGCCTACCTGGCAAGCCCAAGGTCATAAGGTTGATCCCCGGTACAAAAAAAAAAAAATTAATGGAGAAATAAGATACTTCCATGACAAAAGAACTGAAAAAAAAATACATGTCCAACAAACCAACCCTAGAAAAAGTACTGAAAGACATACTAGATAGAAATAACAAATGACTACAATTCCCAGGACAATAACAGAAACAAACCACCAGGCAAAGTTGGCAGTTAAATAAAGGAGAAAAAGAGGGAACCAATAGCAGGAAAATAGCACAACCAAGATAAGCCAATACATATCAGTTATAGTCATCAATGTAAATCACCTCAATTCACCAAATAAAAGAAACACATTGGCAGAATGGATAAAAAAAAACAAGATAAAAATATGCTTTATACAAGAAACATGTTTAACTCCAAAAGAAACCTATGGACTGAAAGTCAAAGGACAGAAAACAGTATTCCATGCAACAGAAGCCCAGAGAAGTGCAGAAGTAGCTCTTATGTTTGCAGAGAATTTAAACTTCAAATTAATAATGATCAAAAGAAAGACAACCACTACACACTGTTAGGAGAAAAATTCAATAGGAGGAAATAATAGTCACCAATATATATGTACCAAACATAAGATCACCCAACTGTATGAAATAAACAATAACAGACATGAAAAATCAAAAATGCAATAACAGTTGTAACAGGGAACCTTAATATCCCATTGTCACAGACATAGACCCATTAAACAAAAAGTCAGTAAAGAAATAACAGAACTGAATCAAATATGAACAAATGGACATAAAAGACATTTGTAAAGTGGGCTGCTCAACATCAGAATGCACATTCTTCTCAAGTGCACATGAGATGTTCTTAAAATAGACCATATACTAGCCCATAAAATATGTGCAAGTAAATTCAAAGGAAAATTATATTATACCATGCATCTTATCTGACCATAGTGCACTGAAATTGGAAACTGAAAAAACTACATAAACACATGAAATTAAATAACAACCTCTTGAACATCCAATGGGTCACATATGAAATTAAAGAAGAATTTAAACAATGTCTACAGTTAAATGAAAATATTGACACAATATACTGGAACCTCTGTGACAGTTAAAGCCGACTTCAGAGGAAAATATAACGCAAAGAACTGTCACATCAGGAACATAGAACAAACACAAACACACAACCTAATGCTGCAACTAAAGCTACTAGAAAACAGTATAGCAAGTCAAAGCCAAAGCTCATAGAAGAGAGGAAATTGTAAAAAGCAGACCAGAAATTAATGGAGTTGAGACAAAAAAAAATACAAAGAATTAATGAATGATAGAGTTGGTTCTTTGAAAGAATAAACAAAATTAATAAACCCCTAATCAACCTTATCAAAAAAGGGAAGAAACAACTTAAACTCATGCAAAGAGGAAAGAAAAGGATGAAATTATCAAAATTCAAAAAAATCATTAATGCCTACTATGAAAATCTTTATTCACATAACTGGAAAACACAGAAGCAATGGATAGATACCTACAAACTTATGAATTACTAAAGCTTAATCAAGAGGATACAAAATTTTTGAATAACCCAATATCAGTTACTGAAATTGAAAATGTGATTAAAAATTTAACAACAAAGAAAAGCCCAGGTCCTGCTAGAGTCACAGTTAAATTCTGTAAGAAATTTAGAAAAGATTTAATGCCAATATTCCTCAAACCCTTTAGTGAAATTGAAATGGAAGTAATTCACCCTATCTCAATCTTGAAGTCAAGCATTACCCTGGTACCAAAACTAGCGAAAGACCCAACCAAAACTGAGAACTATAGCCCAATCTCCCTAATGACCATAGATGCAAAAATCCTCAATAAAATACTAGCAAACAGAATGTAACAAACAATCAAGATTATACATCATGACCAAATAGGATTCATTCTAGGAATGCAGGGATGGTTCAACATATAAAAATCAAAAATTTGTAATACACCATATCAACAGCACCAAAGACAAAAATCTCATAATCATCTCAATAGATGCAGAAAAAGCATTTTATAAAGTCTAACACTCATTCATGATAAAAAAAAAAACCTACAGAAAATTGGATGGTCTTTACCTCAATCTGATAAAAGCCATCTATGACAAACCAACATCCAACATCACATTAAATGGACAAAAGCTGAAAGCTTTCAAACTAAAAGCAGGAACAAGACAAGGGTGTCCACTCTCATTACTCCTATTCAATATAGTTCTAGAAAGATTAGCAAGAACAATGAGACAAGAGAAAGAAATAAAAGAAATAAGGGTAGGAAAGGAAGAAGCTAAATTATCATTATTTGTAGATGACATTATATTCTATATAGAAGACACCATAAGCTCCATCAAAGACATACAGATTTAATAACCAAATTCAGTAGCACACCTGGATATGAAGTTAATACTCAGAAGTCAATGGCATTCCTGTATTCAACCATCAAACTCACTGAAAAATAAATTAGAGAAATCACACCCTTTAAAATAAAATCCAAAAAAAAATAGAATACTTAGGAATCAACCTAATAAAGAAAGAAAAACATCTATACATTGAAAATTACAGTACTCTGAAAAAAGAAATCAAAGAGGATTTCAGAAAATGGAAAGATATTCCTTTTTCAGGAATAGAAAGCACTAACATTGTGAAAATGGCCATACTCCCAAAATTGTTATACAGATTTAAAGCCATCTCAATCAAAATACCATTAGCATATCTCACAGATCTAGAGAAAACACTCCTAAAATTCATCTGAAACCAGATGAGACCTAGAATAGCAAAGGCAGTTCTAGGCAACAAAGGCAAGGCAGGAGGCATCTCAATTCCTGGTTTCAAAATATGCTACAAAGTTACTATAATAAAATTGGCATAGTAATGACAAAAAGCAACAAATAAAACCAGAACCGAGGATCAGTTGAATAGAATAAAAATGCAGACACAATTACAAACACACTGAGCCACCTTATCTTTGACAAAGGAGCCAAACATGTTAGAGGAAGAAAGAGCCTCTTTAATAAATGGTGCTGGAAAAACTGGCTTATCATATGCTCAAAATTAGAACTAGATTTATGTCTATCCCCATGCACTAAAGTCAAAATGAATCAAAGATCTAAATATTAAGAGAGAAATACTAAATCTACTGGAAAAGAAAGTAGGTAGAAATCTTGAAGATACAGGGATAGGCAGAGATTTCATGAACAAAAATCAAACCTCACAGGAAACACTTCAAAGAATCAACAACTGGTATCATTTTACTAAAAAGATTTTGCACATTAAATAAATCACCAACAGATTGAAAAGAAAACTCATGAATTGGGGGAAATTTTTAGACAACTGTCCCTGAGATAAAGGACTTCTACTTAGAACATATAAAGAGTTTTAAAAATCAGGCCCTCAAAATTCAAAGGCACAATCTAAAAATGGGCATCTGAGATGAATACACACTTCTTAGATGGACACACACAAATGGCAAACAAATATATGAAAAAGTGTTTAACATCACTGGGTCATTTGAGAGATGCAAATTAAAACAACACTGAGATTCTGTTTCACTCCAGAAACAATCGCTATCATCAAAAAATCAACCAGTAACAAATGCTAGTGGGGCCGTAGGGAAAAAGGAACCCCCTCCCTACTGCTGGTGGGAGTGCAGACTGGTAAAGCCATTGTAGAAATCAGTGTGTAGATTCCTCAAAAAACTAGGATTATAAGTCCCATGTGACCCAACTATCCCCCTTCTGATTATTTTCTCATAAGGATTAGAAACATCATAGAACAACGATATATGTGCACCCATGTTGATAGCAGCACAATTTGTAATAGCCAAATTATGGAACATCCCAAATGCTCCTCAATAGAGGAATGGGTAAAAAAGATGTGACATTTTTATATTATGGAGTACTACTCAGCTATAAAAGAATGATAAACTCAAAGCTTTTATAAGTAGATGGATACAACTAGAGACAATACTCATAAATGAAATAAATCAGACTCACATGTGTGAACCAACATTGCATTGTCTCCCTAGTATAAGAAACTGAAAGGAGAAATAAGATTCAAAAGGTACAAAAGATACTGTAAAAGGGAAAGATACTGCTCAAAGGGAAATGTCAACCGGAAAGGAGGAAAGGAGAAAAGAAGGAAGAGAAATATGTGTATATATATATATATATATATATACATACAAGATACCTAAGATAATTATACTACTGATTCTATTAGTTCATTGAAAGGAACAGTTAGGTTTTATAATGTTTGGTCAACTTTTCATGCCTATGTCTGGTAATCTGAGCAACTATTTTAAAGATAACAATATACATTGCTAATTTCCTGTCATCTTGTTTTGAAATTCAGTATTGTTTTCACTGGTGTTTTTATTCTGTTTAAAATTAATTAATTACTTAATTAAGCAATCACATTCCTTTCCTCTAGAAAAATTTCTGATCTCACATTAGTTTAATTTCTCCATTTATATTGTATTTTTTGTATTACTTATTTCAATGTTGATCAGATTTTCGTTAAAGTTATAGCGACAAATCTACTTCTGTGATATTTTCTCTCTCATTAAGAGTCAAAGACTTAGATGACATTTTGGAATGTATTCAAAGTGAAAAGATAGTTCATCGGCTTTCACCAGGATTACTTGATTTGCTGCTCATTGTAGTCTTATAAATCAGATGGGGCCATTTACATAAGAGGTAACTTAGAAATGCATGGGGCATCACAACTTAGACATGGATTAGCAAAACAAGAATTTAGGAAGTTGATAAAGGAAGTGAGTTTACAGCAATGTAAAACTGAAACTTTAAAACCTAAATGTGTAAACGAAACACCTGGACTAGTACACGGTTCAATAAATGTTTATGGAGTGAATGAGCAAAATTCCCCCAGCTATAAATTGAGTTAGCAAGGAGAGATAATTAAGTGAACGGATCCTACAGTAAAAGTAGGATCGTTTAATTTGAATTAGCATTCATAATGTGACCCGCTGTGAAAAGCAGAAATTTAGAAGCTTGGACCCAGTAGAAAAACTAAATATTTCTTTAAGACTTAGCAGTTTTTTTCTTTCTATTACTGGTCACATTACATATCTTACTTTTTCACTTGTCTTTGGTCTCATTTCTATAATAAATCAGGCTCAATATCTGGACAAATTGGACTTCAGCGTTGTCAATATTGCTTTTCCATCTTTTCATTAACAAGCTTGAAAGCAGTAATGAAAGCAAAGTAACCTTCACCTCTGTAGTGAAAAAAACTGGGTTGCTATAACCATTCAATTTCAGGTCCATCTTCTCCCGCTATGCAGCCGTCAACCTGGAGAAGTGATCATGGCTCCATATTAGGGCAGCCTGGAGGGTGGTCCTCGGGAAAGAGGTTGAGGTCACTGTAGGGCCAGGGTGAAGGGTCAGGCATTTCCTGCCGCACCTGGAGAATATAAATGGGGATATTTTAGTCTTAAGCACAAGCCACTCCTTAGCCTGAGAGAGAGCACAAATATTTACAGAAGGAAAACCAAATAGAAGCACTGCTGCATTGCAGGGCTGTGCCTCTGAGCTTCATGAAGGGTTTCTTTCCCCCTATGGATTTCAAAGCAGCCTGAACTAAGGATACAAAAGCAAATAGAATATTTGAGATTTAATGGAAAGGGAAACATGCATATAGCATAAAAGATCCATTATTACTCCTTTGCACTTAATCTTAGGAAAGTGAACTGCAATGAGTTTTTGATGCTTAGCTCTGTCCTCTGCCTGTGAAGCAGGTAGCTCCTCAGGCCGTGACATGGTCTGATGGCGTCCCTCATGGAGTGGTAATCCTCCTAAGGACCAGGAAGCCATGATGCACATCTATGTGAGATGGATTTATGATGATGTGATACCCATCAGCAATGCCAGGAGCAAATGCTGAGAGTTTGAGGGAATCCCTGGGAAGCTATGTGCTCTAGTAGGAGCTCAAAGAGAGCTAAACATGAACGCAAGGGCTTGTGGTTATTCCTCAAGCTTGGGTTGTGTACTTAATCCTCTGTCTTTTTCTCTCCTTTGATCTTTTTCTTTTTCTGCATTAATATATAGGTACACAGAGTAAGATAAAAATGTATCTCTCTTCTTTTCAGCCAGTTCTCCCCAATAACTAACCACTGTTCTGATTTTGGTATACACAGTTTTTTAACTGGCTCCTCTCATTCTAAGCCCCATCCTTGTTGTTGAGTATCAGTAGTTATTTGTACAAATACACCACAGTTTCTCCATTCACTTGTTGATATGAACATTTGAAAACTTCAATAAATTTATGGGAGGCTATTGACTTGGGCTGAGTCCCTGCCCTAGTTCCTAACAGACCAAACCAAAATGGAATCACTCATGCTAAACATCCATGTCACCGAACTGAAACCAAATAGTTTATCTTACTTTCTTTCCATGAAACTAGGAAGGAGAAAATAGCCAAGTCTCCAGCTGAACAAAGAGATTGGTTTAAGACAACAGAAGAAACTCCATTCTGGATTAATCCTTCCAAGGAAGGTAATTTAAAATATCCTGATGCTCATAATCTACTTTTTACATTATGCTGTTTTCCTGTTCCTACCTCAGTCCCATTATAAAAACTGACTTCTCTGCCATGCCCAGACATTGTGGTTTGGATTTGAAATGTCTATCAAAACTCATGCTAATTTTGGTTGCCAGCTGACAGATTTGGAGGACAGTAATTTGCTCATAAGGGCTTTAACTTTATTGGTGGATTAATCCATTGATGAGATCATAATTTGAAGGCATCATTGGCAGGTGATGGAAAAGTTGGAACCTGATTGAAAGGAGTGGATTAACAGAGCATGAAATCGAGGGCCATGTCTGGTCCCCTCCCTCTCCTCTCCTGCTCTTCTGTTTCCCCGCTGTCATGAGGTAAACAGCTTTGGTCCACCATGCCCTTCTGCCATGATACTGCATTCCACCTCAGACCCACACTCAACCACAGACAGAAATCTCTGAATCAATAAACAAAAGAAATAGATTGCATCATTGTAAATTTTTAAAGCTCCAACACCAGAAAATATAATATAAATTATGTGAGGTAATTGAGACTAAACTTGTGCATTTTCTTTACATAAAAATGAATTTAATCTCTTTGTCAATAGAGAAGAGACATTTGGATTGCCATTTGTAAAACACAACTAAAACATGACCTGGAAAGACTATCATAGACTGACAGATGTCAATGAAAGGGAAAGAATTTTACCTGAGATCTTTAAAAAGTACTATGGGCATTAACACCAAAAGCACTAGTGAGAGGAAGATTTAAAAAAAGTATTTTGCAATAAATAACAAAACAAAGCACTTTGATCAGCGATTCCTGAACTCTGCATCATGTTGGAACTTTGGGCACTGGAGAACAGGCAGCCTACTCACCGTCCTGGTGAGCAGCTGGGGGCCTGGCAAGCTGCTGGCGCACAGGAGTGGGAACTATCAGTGATTCCTGAGCTCTACATCATGTTGGAACTTTGGGAGCTGGGAGAACAGGCAGCCTACTGGCCACCCTGGTAAGCAGCTGGGGCCCTGCCAGTGCATGGGCTAAGAATCAGACATTGATCCACACCCCTTCTTCCCCCATTAGCAAGTAGGCACCGGTGGTCTGAGTATCTTTTTGGAGGATGAATGTATACAGTGTGGCAAATAAGGGGTATTTCCTTCTACCATCTCTTTGAAGGCAAATATTCTTATTACCTTTTGCTCAGTTTTGATTAATGGTACTGCTTTATTCAATATTCTGTTTTTAAAAGTTCGATATTTCCTTCCATTTTCCTCTACCTGATTGAAAGAACAGCTAATGTGAACAAAATGGGCTGTACTATTGAGCCCATTGCTTGTGTCCTGGTGACCTGCTCTGAGGTTCTGTGGTAGTTTTATTGCAGTGCAGTCGCATGGGTTTGTTCTGCTGTATTTTGCTACCTTCAAAAAAAAAAAGAAAAGTAGACAAGAAAGTAACAAAATACCTCCAAAAATCTCCCAACTCCACCAAAGCTGAACCATGGGTCATGGATGAAGAGAAATTCAAAAACAAGGCAACAGAATTATATAAGGTGATTAAAAGTATATAACAACAACAAAACAGGTCAGTAAGGTACTGAGCAACCTGAAACAGGATATAACTAAGCAGACAATGGACTTGAAAAGTAAAAAAGAAGAAAAGAAAGTACTCTAGAGGATATTGCTTCATGTATGTTTAAGTGTGTAGGATTGATAACCATGTTGCTAAGTTGTTACTGGATCACTGAACTTCTTTGCAGTCTCACTGTTTGAATGTACACTTTGTATGCTTTAATTTTGTAACTTTAACAACTAGGTCTAAGACAATATGTAATTTATCAACTAGTGATTTCTTTCTGCTTTTTTTTCTGAAATTCTGTATTGTTTCTATCCCTTTTTCTGTTTTGCTTTTTTTCTCTTTAAACAAAATTTAAAAAAAGAACAAAACAAAGCACTTTGAAGTAACATTTCCCAACATAGCATCAATGTTTATAAAACAAAACTATTGGAGATATTATAAGAAATGTGCGGTGCCCTTTTCCATCCATGCCTCGTCCTAGTCCATCCACGCCTTGCGACAAGGTCCATGGGTGGAAGAGAGCACTTCAAGGAATCGCTTCTCCAGGAAAAGGACACCACATGTGGGAATTGGGCATGGGGATCTTGGAATGTTTTGTACTGATAATTGTAATTTGTTTAATTCCTATATATATATTTCCATGTAATACTCAATATGAAATCAAAAATAGAAACTCCAGAGGAGTTACTAGACACCCTCTAGATAACCCCTTTGTGAAAGCTAATTGTGAAATTTTACCTTCTGTGAGTAGTATGAGAGAGTTTATACAAAAGCTTCAAATGAGAGAGCTCATGGAGGAAGATTTACAAAATTCCCATGAGACAACTACCCTTGATCCAGGGAAGTTTCTCTATCAGAAATTACAAACTAAAGCCCCCAAGAAAAGAAAACCAGTACCAACTATTATGACAGATATAGGGCCTGCTTATATAATAAACAGACATATTTGGTATCTCCCTCGACCCAAGAAACCTTTACCTCAAGTGCCTGACCCCCCTCTGCCTTGCACAGGGATTTATGATAAGCATGGGCAAAGAAGAGTTAATGTCAAAGGAAAATGGGCCAAATGTAATCAATTAAATTTCATGGAAAGGTTAGCTAGGAATGGGCCACCCTATTGTATTAGATCAACAGAGGATAAAAAACATTACGTAACTATGTTAAAAAGAAAGACAGAAAATCTGGCCAACTAAGAAAAGAATAAAAGCTTTAAAGAACTTTATAAAAATAGTATAAATGGGAGTTAGATTGCCTAGAGAAAACTGGCAAAAGCTGTACAGAGTTTGCTCAAGCAAGAAACATCTAAGAAACAATAAAATCATTTTTTATACCTATCCACAAAAAGAGTCAATATAAACAGAACAGGAAGTGTTGGGGCTAGGGTATAGCATGTTTGCTTTTGCAAGCTAATTAATTATAAATTGCTAAGTAACAAGATTAAAGTTTAACAAAGGTGAAAAAATTAATTAACACATATTGTTTAAGATCATCGCTGTTTGGCTCTAAGCCTGGGACGCTTCCTGCTTGGGGTTTAAGTTACTGCCAAAAGCTAGCAAATAAATACTCCCGCTTCTGCAAAATAAAATAGATTCAGATTCACTCACATACTGGTGTGCAGTGTCTTCTGTCTCTCACTCGCCAACTCCCTGACCACCTTTGGGACCCCTGAGCCCTGCCGCAGCTGGACTCCGGCACAAATGGAAAAGGATTATGAGAGAGTTTCAAATTACCTATTTTAATCCATAGAGAAAAAACAGACAAATAGCAAATAAGAATAGAAATGAGTAAATTACTATGAAAAGGTAGCTTCATCAATACATACCAAACTATGCATTGTAAAAACAAAAAGTAGACCATGTTTGAATATGAAAGCAATATTTTCCAAATTTGATCATTTGTTTAGGAATAGCATTTCAAAGAGAAGGAAAGTATAAATTAATGTCAAAGCAAAAAAATATTACCACGTAGAATTTTTAAAACCTTCCCTGATCAATTCAATGGACAAAAGTGTAATCCAACCCAATCTGAAGAACTCCTGAAAATTAACAGTAAGAAAGCTACAAATATAGTTAAAACAATGATCAGAGGAAAATTCATAATGTTCAGTTAATTTTAAATAATGATGATAAATAAATTAGAAATATAACTAATTAGAAAAATAATAGTTTGAAATCTAAGAAAAAGAAAAATTAAGACTTAGGAACAATACATTAGAAAACAGAAAATGGGGAAAGACCCATAAATAATTTCAAAACCCAATTTTCTGAAATATAAAATTAAAACAAATTAAATTTCATCTAACTTAAAATTTAAAAGTAAACTCAAATAACAAAACAATAAAGAAAACTAACCACAATCAGAGAGAATTAAGTGACAAGAAACTATTTTGCCTTACTTTGTAAAAATAAACTTTGAAATTCCAACTTTTCCAGGAGAAAAACTATTTTCAGGAAAGAAAAATAGACTAGACGGTATGTATGATCACTGATTTTAACTAACCCTGCTGTAGGCAAAAGCAAAAGACAAATTGCAAATGGAAAAACACATTTACAATTATCTCTAATGTTTAAGACATTCCAATAAGGAAAAACAGCGTGATAGAAAATAGGTAAAGTATGTGTGAGCACAGCTCACAAAAAATGTCTTTCTGAAATATATTCATTTATTCTTGACTTCCTTCCTTACATAAAGATACAGTGAAACTGGAATTGAAGAACATTATTCTTAACTGGATTGACAATACAATTTCATATATCAGACTGCTTAAGAAATAATGATTGCCAGTTACAGAAATATTTTACAATTTTTAATTTATAACGGTATACTTTCGTTGGTGACATATTAAATCTTGTAATACATAGCAAAAGAATGTACAATCTGAAATCTTCCTCCAAAACAGCTTCTGAAGCAGCTATGTTATTAGTTTCCCATGTAGATTTGCAGAAATATTTTAATAATAATTCATTCTCCTTCAGTTACTCACTCTGAAAACATTTGTTGGGCTCCAATTGTGAGCCATGCACTGAAGATTCAGTAATAAAGAAATTTCCTCAGAATAATTGAACCCTCATAGAGTTTTTATTCTAGCATAGGAGCAGATGCCAATTTACTTTGTGTTTGTTTTCAGTGCTGAGGATTTAACCTAGGTTCTCATGCTGGTACAAGTGCATAGTCACTGTGCTACATTCCCAAAGGAAGGAGACAGGAATTTTTAAAAGGCAAAAAATAAATGTAAGAACAAGAAATAATAGCAATTGTTACAAACAGGGGGAAAAGAGATGATATAAAATATTTCCATTTGGGATCAAAACGTTGATATCAGTGAATATGCAATGCTGTTATTTGGATATTGAAAATGTTAAATACTGAGAGTGGTTTGAAGCATCACAAATGGAGGTCAAGGTAGGCCTTGTGGAGGAAAGGACATTTGAGTCAAGACGAAGGCACTGCCGGAGCTGACTAGGTGAGTATTCTGGGAAGAGCCAGTGTCCAGAAGGAAAATAACAGATTTCCTTCAGAAAACAACAAAAAGCCACAAAACAGAACATGCCCTGTGTGGCTGAGGGACACTAGTGTGGCTGGGCCAGAGCAGGGGAAGAGGAGGCCTCCTGAATCACCTAAGCTTTGTCCTCTGAGAAGAGGGGATGACAATCTGGCTCACCAATAAGAACATCCTGACTACTGTGATGACAGCTAGCAACTGAGGCACAAAGAAGCAGAGGCCCAGCCCGAGGCTCTGGCGGGGACCCCGTGAGGGAGGAGGGTGCTTTCACCTGGGTGATGCCAAGGAGGGTGGTAGCGATAAACTTAATCTCAGGTATCTTTGGAAGGCAGAGAAAACATGTGAGCCCCCATCCCTTTGTAATTTACAGATGCTGTTCCAACACTGTCCTTTGTGTTTTCTATCTTGGCAATTGCTGTACTGCAGTAAATGAAAAGGTTTCTGATGATTATTACACTTGCACTTTATTTCCTTGAATGAGTGTTAGTAGAGCTACACCATTTCATGTTGATGACCATTTAACATGTTTTATGACTTTGTCTATTACTAACTATGCTATAATAAACTGTGCATAAGTCACATTAGATACAGAAGAATATGTCTACAAGATAAACTTGGGCACCTGCCTGGCAAGCATAGGGTCCTGAGTTCATTTTCCAGTACAAAAAAAAGAAAAAAAAAAGATAAACTTCATAAAACAAAAATTATTTAGTCAATGGTAACTGTATTCATAATTTTGACAGATATTTCCTTATTTCTGTCCATAGAAATTGTTCAAGATATAATTGCCAATAGAGTATATGGGTTTATATTTCCTTTCCTGCTTGAGGATAGATCAAAGATCAGATATTCCTTCTGCAGCCACCTCAGCAACACTTTATCAAAGATTGCACAACATGTCTTTATGTAAATGTATATGGGATTAATTTAGATGTACTTAGGAATAGAAAAATGGTTTAATATTTTTTAAAGTATGTAGCTTGATAGAATAGAAACTTAACATTTGATAATATTCAAGACTAATTCCTAATTTAAAGTAAATCTTGAGTCTCAATGGACATTTCTCTTGCTTCAAAGAGAACACACTTTTAGCAAAAGAAAACACACTTTTAGCAGAGACATGTTAGAAACAATCCCATTAAAGTCAGAAGAAGGGCCAAGGATTTAGCTCAGAGACTCAAGCACTTGCCTGGTAAGCACAAGGTTGTGAGTTCAATCCCCGGTACAAAAAAAAAAAAAGTCAGAAGAAAAGACAGGTTGATGTCTAGCCCTGTCCTCCATCACTGTTATTTAGTTTGCTTACAGGGTCCACTCTGATGAGTGAAGAATGACAAACAAGGGTACACATTATTTACAAAGGATGTAATAACCTGTCCCCCCCCCAAAAAAAAAACAAGAATCAAATTAAAGGTTTTGGAATTTTTTTCTATCGAAAAGTTAGTATCTGACATTATTTGTGATTCTATCACAAATTAAATTCAAAAATTAAAATTTTAATGTGAAACAATGCAGTTTACATTGATTATAGGGATACACACTGTGGTAAAGTATGTAAAAACAATGCTCCCATTAAGAAAGCTAGCAAGAGAAATGTACTTAGTAATACCTTTGATGTGTATAATTTAAAATTAATAGTGTTTATTGAAATAGGAGTTATGATTGTCAAAGTTTAAGATAACTATCAGAAACATATCAAAAATTAGTCACATTATTTTTCAGAAAAAAATATCAGTAATGGATATTAGAATAAAAGATGGAAAAGAATTCATTGTATAAATACAAATCAAGATATGTACTGTTTATGTTTAATTTTCAAATCTATATTTATTATAACCCCTAGAAGGCTCTTACCAATGGCCTTTCATTTCTCCATTCTTTTTGAGAACTGCCAGCCTAAAGTCTAGGAATCCCCTTTTGAGATTTATACCTCTCCCAATTTCCCTGCCCACAATCACTCCTTCTTTTAAGCAGTCTTATTTTTAAATTTCTTGGATGTATAAAAAATAAGCAAGGGATCTTAGTAAATATGTCTGCAAAGAAGATACACAAATTGCCAAACAAGCACCTGAAAAGATGCTCAGTAACATTAGTCATCAGGAAAATGAAAATCCAAACCACAATGAGATACCACTTCACATCCACTAGAATAAATAAAATTTTAAAATCAGGAAACAAGCATTGGCATGAATGTGGAAAAGCTGGAACTCGTACATTTCCACTGGGAATATAAAACAACTAGTCAATTTAGAAAACGAGCTGACAGATCATAAAATGATTAAACATAATTTAAATACGATTACTATATGACCCAGCAAATCCACCCCTAAGTGTATACCCAAAAGAAATGAAAATACATGTATACCCAGAAGTTTATGCAAATATCTATGATTACATTATGATTATGATTGCATTATTACACTATGATTGCATGATTACATTACGATTACATGATTACATTATCACTACATGATTACATTATTCCAAAGCTCCAAAAGGTGAAAACAACCCAAATGTCTCCCAGTGGGTAAATGGATAAACAAAATGTGGTAAATCCACACCATGGAATATTATTCAGCCAAAAATAGAAGCTACTGATTCATACTATGAAGTAGATAAACCTTGAAAAGATTATATGAAACGAAAGAAGCCAGTCACAAAATGTCGCACGTTACACGATTCCATTCATATGAAATCCGAACTAGGGAAATCCATAGACATAAAAACTCAGCCAGTGGTTGCTTAGCGTTGCGAGAAGAGCAACAAAGAGAATGAGAGTTAACTGACACTAGGTTTCTTCCCAGGTGTTGAAAATGTTCCAAAATTGTCGTGGTGATTGCACAATTCGGTGAATGCATTATAAATCCCCGAGTATGTAATTTTTTTAAGAATAGAAAGAATTTATTGAGAGAAAGAAAGCGAGAGGGACAGAAAGGGACGTGCAAAGCAGGACCTGGAAAGCCCCTGAGTATTTTAAATGAATGAGTTGTATGATATGTAAATGGTATTTCAATAAAGCTGTATGAAAAAATACACACCAGAAATAATATCATGGTAACTATCAGCTTTGAGCTATGAGCACACCCAGCTACCAAATTTTGCCTTCTAAATGCTGTTCTTCAATGAAAACAGCCAAGAATCCTTGGAGAAAATGTCTCTAAGACTGAGGCAAAAATGCAAGAGGAAATGGACGTTTTGTGCTAATAAAAGATAAGAGAATG
Organism: Hydrochoerus hydrochaeris; assembly: GCA_004027455.1. NCBI lineage: Eukaryota > Metazoa > Chordata > Mammalia > Rodentia > Hydrochaeridae > Hydrochoerus > Hydrochoerus hydrochaeris. Next base: position 108,009 of record PVLA01000801.1, on the reverse strand, counting down.
ATCCAAAAAAATTGAAAGACTGAGAAAAAGACAAAAAGACTGAGGAACCAACTTGAAAGAGCTCCCCGTAACCTCAGCTGAAACAATCTGAGTTAACAAACTCAATAATGTAGTATTGGATTATAACCAAAAGTGTAAGACAAATGTGCAGGAGCCCATACAGTTATAAACAAGAAAGTGAATAAAATGATGAACACGCAAACCAAAGAGGAAGAAGAGAAAAACTTCCCTTTAGAAAAAATCCAAATGATACGTAAAAATATTGTCTCCTTCCCCAAGAGGGAGAGTTTAATCCACTTCTCACCAAGTGTGGGCTGGACTTATTATCTTGCTTCTGAAAAAGAGAATGTGAGAAAAAGAAAAATAGTGCCTTGATAGTGAAGACACCTGAACCGTGAGTTAGCGTTAGCAGTGACGCCACGCAGATACCATGCACTTCCCTGGCACGGTATGAGAAAAATATCTCTCTGTGACAGTTTTTTCAAAAACCCATAAGCCCAGTACAATCATGAGAAAAAGATCAGATGGACCTACTTGGGGGATACTCTACTAAATATTTTATCAGTGCTTCTCAAAACTGTCAAGGTCATGAAAAACAATAAAAAACTGGGAAACTTCCATGGATCAGAAGAGACTAAAGAGACATCAGTAAAAGTACTCAAAAGGAAAAATAGTAAATCTCAAATATAATACAAAGTTTAGTTAATACTAATGTATCAATACTGGTTTGAGTTTTGGCAAGTGTAACCATCATTATATAAAATGCTAACAATATAAAAATTGAATTATAATTATAGGAGAGTTCTGTATTATTTTTGTAAGTTTTCAGCAGATCAAAATAACTTCAAAATAAAAAGTTCATTAACAAAAATCATGAGCACAGATGGTAAAACACAGGGAAATCATCTATCAAACCAACAATGAACATATATGCCCAAGTCAACAGGAAAATTCTAGAGAATAAAAAAGGAATTACCCAAACTAATTTTATGTGGTCATTATTACCATAATACCTAAATCTGTTTTATGTCATAGAAAAAATAAAATTAATGGCCAATCTTAGTTATAAGTATGAATTTGAAAAATTATAAGTCATTTCAACTATAGAGCAAACAAACCTATAATATTCAAAGCATCAATACATGTTGGATAGAGCCTAAGGCACAAATACCCTTAAACTTGAATAATCTACTAATGTATGTCATCAAATAACAGATTATAGAAGAAAAATCTGGTCATTTTACCAAAAGTAGTCAATAAAATTTAACACTCTTGTACCATTTCCAAAAAGTCATGCCAAACTCAAGTTATGAAGGTGTTTTATTAACTTGATAAAATGTACTAAACAAAACCAGCCACATTTATCATTGCTGAAATTGATACATTTTCAGATTACGAAGGAATTGAAACAGTCCTTTGTAATCTGAATTAAGCAAAGAGTCGCAGCTTTAACTTCTGCAATACAAAAATTTAAATGCTTATCAATAAGGGAACGGTTTCATAAAGGTAAGATAAAGTCACATACATCATAGTAGTTCCTTGCAAACCACCCTAACTTTTAATTTGATTTAATTTAAAATTAAATACAGCAATGGATACTTATTATATTATAATATTTTAAATCAGAAATTTGGAGCTGGCAGACCTGGGTGATGGAACGTTTCTGGCTCATGGCCTCATGGGGTTGTGGTGATACCAGAGCCTGGTGGGGGTCAGAGATCTTCCTCACACGCGTGACTGTGGGAGGACCCCCCTTCCTCTCCAGGTGGGCATATGCACAGGGCTGTTGAGAGGCCCCATGACATGGCCACTGCCTCCCCCAGAGAAGAGAACGCTAGAGAGACAAGCAAAAAGGAGATCCAAGTTCACTTTTCACCTAGGCTTAGATGTTGAATGTACTTTACTTTGCTTCATCTATTAGAAAACTACCAAATCCAACCACAATGAACAGGGAGAAATTAAGCACTACTTTACAAAGGAAGAACATTCAACTTACGGGCAAATTTCATGCTCACCACATAAGGTAATAGTACAATAGCTATAAAACAGAATAATAAGGATTAATATGCATGATAGGTAAAGGTACACAAACATTAGTTTTAAACTAGGTATTTTACAATAATACAGCATGACATCTTTTATACTAAATTCATACTTGGAAGCTCTCCAAAAACAAAATATAAATTTCTCATGATGTATACTTCATAAACACATAAATACAAACCTAAAAAATTGCTCAAAGACTGATGAATCACTATCTCTGATTTCTGGGAGTGAGAAGGATAGTCAATAATGTTCTGAATTTTATATAGGCCTAGTTTTGTTACAAAGAGATTGTGTATTGCTTATATAACTGAAAGATATATACATATATATATATGCAATTATATAAGCAATATATATGTCAATTATATAAGCTATATATATATATATATATATATATATATATATAAATTCTTTTTTTATAAACAAAAAAAGGAAGATAGATTTAGAGAGAAAGACTGGTATATAGGTTTCCATAAAAACTGGGCAAAAAGCAGGTGACCCTACTCTGCCCACAATCTAGATGGTTCTTCTAAAGAAAATTCTTACCAAGGACCATAGAGTATATGGTGAGAAAATCACCAAGGAGATCACACAGGGAAGTGCACATATACATAAAACATGTTAATTCTTTTGTTTGGTCCCCCTCCCCACCCCTCCTTTCAGTCTTTCTTCCCTTCCATTTACAAAAGATCTATTTCCATTTTTTCTTTGAATTCTTGTTTTTCTTTAAATCTCCTTTCCCTTCCTTCTCTCCGCCATGTCTCGTACCACTTTGCACTTGAATAAGTTTTTTCTACTTCCTAAAAGACAACAAGAAATAAAAAGGATGAAACTGCAATGGGTGCTACCAAAATCCAGATCATTGGTAACTACTTTGAGAAACTGTACTCTAATAAAATGGAAAATTCAGAAGAAGCAGACAGATTTCTAGAGACATGTAAATTACCAATGCTTCTAGCTGAATCATGAAGACATAAAAATTCTGAAAGTCCAGGACCAGTCAACTAAATTGAATAAGTAATAAAAGTACCAAGAAAAGCCCAGGTCCTGACAGATTCACTGCTGAATCCTACAAAACCTTCAGGGAATATCTAATGCCGATACTCATCAGACTCTAATGAAACTGAAAGAGAAGTACTACTCCCGGTGATTCCTGGAACCAAGCATTACCCTGAGAAAAAATCAGAAAAGGATCCAAACAAAAGAGAAAAACTCCAAGCCAATCTCTCTAATGAACATAGATGCAAAAATGTTCAAGAAAATACCGGTAAACAAAATGCAGAAAATCATCAAAAAGATTATGTACCATGAACAAGTAAGATGCATCTCAGGCACACAGGTATAATAAAACTTAAGCAAATCAATAAATCTAATATATTCCAATAACAGGAGCAATGACAAAACCACGTGATCATCTCCATAGACACAAAATCCAACATCCAGTCATGAAAAACCTTAAATAAAATAATAATACGATATCTGTATCTCAAAAGCCATTTATGATAAAACAACAGCCAGCATTATACTAAGCCAGTCACTTTCCTTAAACTGCCGGTTACAAAAATGTTATTTGTATAATGAAGCAGATCCAATGAGCAGAATTCTCTGATAAACCTTCTTCTACCAGGCTCAGTTTTGCCAGCCTCCCCTTAACTGCTAACAGCTTATGAAAAAGCCAGCCATCATGAACAACTGACCAGCAACTTGGAGGTAAGGAGAGCTAATGAGATGCCAAGACCTCCAGGTGCCAACCCTCACAATGACCTGTGTCATCGTCAAACACCATGGTGACTTCAACGCCCTCTAAATCAGAGGGAAATGTTTCCATCCTTTGGTCTCTCGCCTTCTAAACCTTGAGCCTGTGAAGTAATTAAACATATTGTTGGGAAAAGAGACCTAATTCTTGTAGCTAAGCATCACTGTTATTAAGGGCAAATGTCAGAACCCCTGACAAGCACTAGTTCAAGCATATAACTGAGATCTGCAGCCATCTCCTTGCACAGATGACCCAGAAAGTAAAGTGGGTTTTTCCAGCTGCTATGTGGAGTCAGACAGGGGTAGGGAGCGTGTTTTACTAGGTTAGGAATAAACATTATCTGCTATGATGATCATTTGATTCACTTGCTCTTTCCCTGGAATTTGGGTCTTTCAACAAGTTCTCCAGAAGATTCCTTATTGTCTTGCTCTGGGTACACTTCCTGATACCTGGTCACTTGATTGGTCTTGACACCCTGTGATACTTCTGTCCTTTTTTTTAATTTTTTTTTATTTTAAAGAGAATAAAACAAAAGAGGACAGATCTAAGCAGATCAGAACAGAACAATGTAAGCGACACAGCACTTCACAACAAGACAATTGGATATTAACAGTAGCTATCATAATGTCTCTTTCTTTGAAATAGTTGAGCTTAGCTTTACACACAATAATGTCAAACATAACAAAATAGAATAAAACCACTCAAGAGAATGAAAATATTGCAAAGTATTCATTCTGAACCAAATAACCAAAGATGAACAAAGGCTGCTATATTATCTCATTTTCCATAAAAAATTTGTTTATATTATCATACATATTAAAATCCAATAAGACACAATGTGATATAACCAATGGTAATAGAAAAACAAGAGCATGGTAGGACTTCAGAGCAAGATGATATTAAACCAACAATGGCTGCCATCTTGTCTTTCCTTCAAAGTAACTATTCATAGCATCACATATATTAAGATCAGACAAAACAGAATAAAACCATTCCAAGCAATGAATGAAAACATAAGACTTCAAAGCAATATAATGGTGAACCATGATTACCATAAAATATTCTGTATTCTTACCATTTCTTACACTAGGGAGACTATATGGTATTTATACATGTGAGTTTGATTTATTTCACTTATGAGTATAGATTCAAGTTGCATCCATTTATTTATAAATATCTCAATGTGATCATTCTTTATAGCTGAGTAGTACTCCATTGTATAAAAGTACCACAATTTTTTTATCCATTCCTCGGTTGATGGGTACTTAGGTTGTTTCCAAGACCTGGCTATTACAAATTGTGCCGCTATAAACATGGGTGCACATATATCACTGTGGTAAGATTTTTCAGATCTTCTGGGAATATGCCTAAGAGTGGAATAGCTGGGTCAAATGGGACCTCCAAACCCAGCTTTTTGAGGAATCTCCAGATTGACCTCCACATTGGTTGCACCAGTCTACACTCCCACCAACAGTGCAGAAGAGTTCCTTCTTCCCCACAGCCTCTCCAACATTAGTTGTTGGTAGTTTTGTTGATCCTGGCCATTCTTTCTGGAGTGAGATGGAATCTCAGTGTGGTTTTAATTTGCATTTCTCTAATGGCCAATGATGATGAACATTTTTTCATGTATTTATTTGCCATTCGTATTTCTTCATCTGAGAACTGTGTATTCATCTCCAATGCCCATTTTTTGATTGGGTCTTTGAATTTTGGGGGTCTGATTTTTTTTAATTCTTTATAAGTTCTAGACAGAAGTCCTTTATCTGAGGGACAGTTCACTAAGATTTTTTCCCAGTTTTTGGGTTTTCTTTTCACTCTGCTGGAGATTTCTTTGGACATGCAGAAACTCTTTAATAAGACATGATCCCAGTTATTGATTCTGGGAAGTATTTCCCATGCAATTTGGTTCTTGTTCATGAATTTTCTACCTACCCCAATGTCTTCAAGATTTTTACCTACTTCGTCTTCCAACAGATTTAGTGTTTCTGTTTTAATATTTAGATCTTTGATCCATTTAGATTTTAGTTTAGTACATGGGATAGGCATGGGTCTAATTTTAGTTTTCAGCATATGGAAAGCCAGTTTTTCCAGTGCCATTTATTAAAAAGACTATCATTCTTCCAGTGAACATGCTTGGCCCCTTTATCAAAGATAAGATGGTTGAGTGTGTTCATAGTTGTATCTTCTATTCTATTCCATTGATCTTCAGGTCTGTTTTTATTCCAATACCATGTTGATTTTATTACAACGGCTTTTTAAATATATCTTCAAGTCAGGGATTGTGATGCCTCCTGCCTTGGCTTTGCTGCTTAGAATTGCCTTTGCTATTCTAGGTCTCTTCTGGTTCCAGATGAATTTTAGGAGTGATTTCTCTAGATCTCTGAGGTATGTTAGTGGTATTTGCATTGCCTTCAGGACACTCTGTATTGCAAAAAGAAAGAATATTCTTCCTATACAATTCTGTATTGCTAATTTGTCCTTTCTCATTTTCACCTCTATTCTAATGTACTCTCCATGATAAATATAAACATGGTGTTTTGTTTTGGTTTTGATTCAGTTCTGTTCTGTTCTGTTTTGTTTTGCAATACCAAGATTTGTTTGAAAAAGTAAAGAATGAGGGGAAAACTGGCTCTGCAGAGTGAGCTTGGGCCAAGTGAAAGAGGAAAAATCAAGATAAAAATACACCCTGGAGGAAGCAGGGCAGGCTGTTATGAAGAAAGCCATGAGAGCCTGAACATAGTGATTTGAATGATGAATCCTCAAAACATTTTCCTCCTTACCAGAAAAATCAATTAATGTTACTTTATTTGGGGGGAAAAAGCTCTCTGCAGATGAAATTACCTCAAGGATTTTGAGGCGGAATCATGTTAGATTACCAAATGGTCCCTAAATCTAATAAAAAGTATATCTAAAAAGGCAAAAGACAGGAACGAAGGGGAATGTGATGTGAAGTTGAAGGCAGGAAAGAGTTAGCCACAAACCAAGGCATGTAAAGAATTCTCCTAGAATCATAGAGGGAGCACAGCCCTGCTAACTGCTTGACTTTGGACTATTGGCCTCCAGAAACGTAGGGAAACAGATTTATAAGAATTTTTATGGAAATTCTAGAAAACTGATAAAATGATCAAATTTTTTATTATTTGTGAAATCAACAAATCCTTGGATATTTTTTGTGTAGAACTCAGAAATCAATTCAAATAAACTAGAGTTGGTCTCATTTACATTTAGAGAGTATAGATCGGTCTCTTTTTTTTAACATTTCTACATCAAAACCAATTCTGCCTTTTGTCCAAAGCTTGCAATGTGTGGCAATTTAACAAAAGAGAGCTTTTACTCATTAATCCCCCAAACTGTGGCTTCAGTCCAGCTAATTTCCCATGTATTGATCCAGGGTAACAATTTTATCAGTCTGAGTTCCAAATTCAGATGAATCTCCCCTTTCACTGTGTATTTATTAATAGAGTCTAATGATAGCAGAGTGCATTTTCCCAGCTTCTGACATTTATCTCCACACCAAGTGTGGTAAACCAAGAAGTTATGAGCAATTTCAATGTCCCATTTGAGTCTGAGTCCATTCATACCTTGGTGTCTCACAGCCAGTTTTTATTCTAAGTTGGAAATGTAACACACATTTTAATACAAATTTAAGGTGATCTCTGTGATGTCATCATATTTACATTTTGATATGCCCTACGGAGTGAAAAGGAGTATTATGGTTTATATCTAGATTTCCTCCAAAAGCCTCTTAGATGAGGCTTTTGAAAGATGACTGGATTATGGGAGTGGTATAGTGACTTGCAGATAGGTGTGAGCTAGAAGGGTTTGTCTCCTTCTCTCCCTCCTCCTTGGATGCTCCCTGCTACTCCACAACCATGCCATGAATAGCTCTTGCCTTGGGACCAACTATGGGCTGAAACCTCTACAAACTCTGAGCCAAAATAAACCTTTTCTCCTTTAAGGTTGAGGTGTTGAATATATTGTTCCAGCAACAATGGAAGTAATTAAGACAGTGTCAGGTGACTCCTCAGAAACAATGATATTCATGCAGAAACATGTCACAAAGGTCACCAGACATAGAATCTGACACATGATAGGCCTTCGATGACCACTAACATCCTTCTCTGAACCTTGACACTTTCCTATTGTTTTCCTTCCCAAGCCTGACCTGATCCATAAGCTTAAAAACTACATGACTCCCTTTGTGGGTTCCAGATTCTCCCAAGTCCTGATGGAATCCAACAACATTAACACGTATGCAGCAACCCCACTCGCTTTTAAGCTTCCTCATCCGTCTCACGATTTTTAAACCAAGCCACCCTCCCAATGCCAAAATCCAGCCCTGAAGTTCTGCTAGATTTCCGCGTGACCTGAGACTGGCGTATCCGGAGCAGCCTCTCACCTCATACGGCTGCTTACCACCAAAATCCTCTCTGCCTGCTGCTCCTCCATAACATTCCAAGTCTCCACCTCTCCCAAAGCCTAGAATAGGCAGTTTTCTCACTTAATTATTTCCAGTACCTTGAGCCTAGGAGCAAGAGAACAATGATGATCATTCTCTTCCTTCCTGTCTATAAATTTTCAGCCATCACCTAGATTATCCCACTCACCCCTCTATCTTTTCTGAGTGGATACCAGAGTACTCAGTCCTCTGTTTCCTCAGCATATATCCCTTGGTTCAATCAACTACGGATCAAAAAAGAAAGAAAGAAAAAGCTGCAGATATATTAAAAATGTATAGGTTTTTTCTCATTATTTCATAACAATACAGTATTGAAACGATTTATATAGCATTTGCCACCATACTAGGTATTCAAAGTAACTTGAAAATGTTTTACAACATACAGAAAGTTTGCTTAGATTATATGCAGATACTATATCACGCTATGTTAAGGGACTAGGATATTTGCAGATTTGGGTATTCACAGGGGTGCTACAGCCAGTCCCCATCTATATTGAGGGAAAACTGAACATTCATTGATTCAACTATTCAGCATTTGAATAGGATCAGACACTGTTTTAGGAGCTGAGGACACTGCAGCAAATAAGTCAAAAAAGATTACTCTTGCAAAATTGATATATTATCAGGAAATGTGACACATAGTGAAGTGAAAAAGATAAGGAAAACATGAAAAGTTTATTGAAGAAAATAGAGTAAAGCAATAGATGGCAGAAGTGACATTAAAGCTGAGATTTCTATTGGGGGAAAAACTGGTTTGTAAAATTCTCACTTGAGTCTTTCTCGAAAAGGTTGGAGCTGGGAATATAGTGGTTGAACTCTTGTCTAATGTGCACAAGGCCCTGCATTCAATCCCCCACACTTCAGAAGAAAAAAAAATAGGAATTTATGAGGCTAGCAGATCTAGGTCCAGTTTCCATAGCAAGGTTACTTTCCCAGAATTCGTGTCTGATGAATGTATCTTTGGCCAGAATTCTCAGTATCTTCCTCCACTCCCAAGTCTCTGAGGTTCCAGGATACTATACTTTCAACATATTTTATACTCAGATCTGCTAAACGCCAAGCCCTCATGATTCATTCATCCATTCAATCAACAAACATGAATTTAATATCCATATCATTGTGAGCAGCACAATGGCTGATGCAGAACACAAAACTGAAGGGAAGAGGCATGGACGCTTCCACCAAAAGGTTGACAGTCAGCCTTAATCACAGATTGCATTTGAAGATGTTGGCAAAAATAACACCAGAAAGATTAGCACTAACTAAAGAAGGGTCTTCTAAGGCAAGCAAAACACAAAAATTGGAATGAGAATCAATGAAATATTTAATAAAATGATGGTCAGAGTGAAGAATGGGGAAACAGGCCAGGTGACCATGAAAGTGGGACAAAGTGTGAGACAATGAACGGTAAAAGGGAATGATACTAAAAAGAATTAAAAAACTAAAATCAGTTTGTTATTCTTAAATACATGACCCTTGGTGAGGAGAAGACCTTGCCGCACTTTTTTACCCTCACTTGACTGAACATAAGATAATTTGGAGTTACTGGGGTAAAGAGAGAGGTTGTACATTGAGACACAGGGGTAGAATGAGAGATGAGACCGGATGATGTCAGGTAGGGATAGGAAATACATAGCCTTGAGCTTTAACGCTCAGATACCAAAGCCAGGGCAGGCATCCCCAACCAATCACAGCACGCCTTCTCATTGGATTCAGATGTAGCTTTAGATCCCTTTTCAACACAAGTCTCCAGGCAGAGAGAATAAAATCCATCAGAGCTGGGGCACTAATTGAAATCTACTTGCCAGTTTCGATGCTGGGCTTTGCACGCCATAAGACAAACTTTATGGGGAACAGCAAGTTTGTTAGAAATGTGAAAATTCATTTGGGAGAGAAAGTGCCTCAAGACAGGAAGATGAGTCAGGATGTAATTTCATGGTTTTGATACCCAGGAACCAGGAAAGGAAGAAAAGGAAGTAAAAATTAGTTTGCGGTACAGGTTCAGGATTGACAAAACATGTCTATTTCAGGATATCGAAGTACCAATTTCTTTCCATATATCTTATCTCTGATTACATTTACACATATAAAGTTTGATTAGGTTTTGCATCTGTTTCTATAAATATCTTAGCATGTGTCATGTTTTGATTCCAGACAGGCTCAATTCTGCATAAAAGGATTCAAGAGACTCATTTAGTCTTTCATTGAATGCCTTTTAATAAATTTTTGGCATCTTTTTTATTTGCTGTCCTTTGTCATTTTTAAATTTTGTTCTCACTTCCCTTCTAAAGAACACTGTCAGTAAAATAGAACAAGAACAACCATAACAAAATCTAGCAAAGCAGACAAGATTTTGGTTTCAGGTGTGCTGCAGGTTGAATGTGTCTCTCCAAAATTCAGGTGTTGTCAGTATGATAGTGAAAAGAAGGGACCTTTAAAAAGAGGTGACCAAGGAGCTGGGGATTTAGCTCAGCAGTATATGAGTTCAATCCCCGGTACCCCCCTCAAAAAAAAAAAAAAGAGGTGACCAAGTAACGACGGCTCCTCCCTTTTTCAGGGCCTGTATCCTAGCTCTTGGCTAGCTTGCCTACCTGCCTTCAGTAATATGAGGATGTAGTAAGAAGGCCCTCACTGGACACCAAATTTCAGTGTCTTGATCTTGGACAGTGCAGCCTCCATGCTATAAGAAACCAATGACTGTCCTTCATAAACTATGCAGCATTCTTTTATAGCACCATAAATAAGCAAAGGCACAGCAGTTTTTGGTTTCCTCCCAATGTTTATTTATACGTAACTCAACATGCCTACATCATAGGATCATGACATCTCAACGCAGTGGACCTTTGGCTTCCAAGTCAAAATGACCTCATTTTAGAACAAAAGTCATAGCAGAGAGGCCGTCACTAGGAGTAGGAGTTTAGTGCACATTGTACTAGAAATCTAGAGGCCAGGGCTCCATGTTATGAGTTGAAGATAAATTATTTGCCCTTTGGGTGGCTCTGTTATTATTTGGAAAATAGGACAGTTGACATAGTCCATAAATGCCCTCATTTTATTCTAATTGTCTCTGATTCTCTGAGTGGCACTGGAAGGCTGCAGTTGGAGTGGCCATCTGCTATAACAGAGAAGAATAAGCACTTTTAGAAAAGAAATGAGACCCACAAGGATGAGTGGATTCCAAAGGCCCTGATCATTATGCTGCATTTAACAACTCCAATTTAGCTCCAAACTCCTGGCTGTGGACTGGGAACTTGGTTCTGATCCCAACATATCTGGGTTCATTTCAGGGCATTGAAATAATAATTTATATTCTCTCATAAACATTCTGTCCTTAGAGTGTGCCTACACCTCTCCTTATCCCATTGAAATCTGGAACTGTTTGCCACAGGGACTTCCAGCCTGATGAATGATGAGGCCTTAAACAATTTTCCAACTCTTTGGAAGCTCGCAGTGCAGCCTGTGTTTCATCCCGCGTTGCTCTACCACGACAACCAAATCAGCACCAGATGGTGGATGAGCCCCAGATTTCAGAATAGAGAGCCCGCCTTTGAGGACATCTGGAAGTCCTTTACCACATGGACTCTGAGTGACTTGAATGGATCATTTATAGCAATGGCGGGCCTGTGTGCTGGAGATGCCATTGCTATGCTGTGTCTGTGTGCAATTGGCCAACTGAGCTAAAAAGAGCCCTTTTCTGCCTCAATCATACTTTCATTTCATTATTATCATTTTGATGTCTTGGAGAGCCTCGTTCTTTCTAAAATATGGGATATTTACATGACGAATGTCTCTGAACCCGAAAATCTCAGGACCAATGGTCCCAATTATCTATAGTAGCAGTAACCCAAAGGAGGACTGGGCATTGGTCTTGTGGTATCTGGGGCCATTAATATTTATTGAAGGGTTTACTGTTAAGGAGGGAGTGAATCTGCGAGTACCTAAAAGGAACCCACTATAATAAATATAATTTAGTGCTCAAGTCTTTATGAAAGTTCAAAACCAATACATCAACTTGATGAGCAGTGAGTGCCTCTCTTGTTTGGTCTGGCCTGTTTCATTTTGCTCTCCGAAATTCCAAAGAGCACCTGATATTTCAATGATGCATTTGCTAACGAGTCATTGAGAATATTTATATTGACAATTTTGCCTGTATGTCTGCATTCACACAGACCAAAATTCATAAGTATTATAAAAATAAAGAGCAAAAAAATAACATTTTTTTAGAATCCAAGAAGACTCACCACTGTCAGAACTTAAGAAGATAATATAATAATTGGTTGTTTTCTTTCAGTGTATATTTTTGTGCTAAAAATACAATAGAAAATGAAAGAGCATTTACTAGATATAGCAGCATGTTAAATAAAAGCACTTGAAGAAATTAGGTCTTAATTTGTGCATGGTTGTGTGTGTGTGTGTGCATGTGTGTGTTTTGGAGACAGGTTTTACTATGCAGTTCAGGCTGGCCTTGAACTCATTTTGAAACCCAGACTGGCCTTGAACTTGTAGCAATCCTCCTGCCTTCGCCTCCTAAGTGCTGGGATTGCAGGCATACACCACCATGTCTGGCAAGGTCCTAATCTTTAGAGTCTATAAATGTTATATTACATAAGAAATGGATCTTCTTAGACTTGATTATACCGACAACTTAAATGTGAGTTTGTCCTAGATTTCCTGGGTAGGCCCTAGAAGGTAGAGTGAGATTAGGCATCAAAGAAAAATACTGTGACCAGAGACAGGGAATGCATTGTTGCAGCCAAACACCAAGGAACACTAACAACTACCAATATGTTATATATAGTGACATACAAGGAGATTTATTATGGGAGTTGCTTTATGTGATTATGGAGGCAAAGAAGTCTCATAGTATATAATGTACAAGGTAAAAACACCCAAAATACAAATAATTTAAGAGAGAAAATAAAAGGCAGATGAGAGGAAGCAGATTTTGTGGAGACGGAAAGGAGATGTGGGAATGAGGAGAGAAGCACGTGGGGAGGGGGGAAGAGCAAAAAGAACCAAGATGTGATATACATACGCACCAGTTCCCCAGGATTAATGCATTCAATATGTTCCACAAACATATACTAAAGAAAAAGGTGGGAGACAGAGAACCAGGAAAGCCACTGGTGATTCAGTATTGCCAGAGTCCAGCTGCGGCAGGGCTCAGGGGTCCCAAAGGTGGTCAGGGAGTCGGCGAGTGAGAGACAGAAGACACTGCACTCCAGTCTGTGAGTGAATCTGAATCTACTTTACTTTTTAGAAGCTGGAGTATATATTTGCTAACTTTTGGCAGTAACTTAAACCCCAAGCAGGAAGCGTCCCAGGCTTAGGGCCAGGCAGGGATAATCTTAAACAATATGTGTTAATTAACTTTTTTCACCTTTGTTACACTTTAATCTTGTTACTTAATTAGCTTGGGAAATGTAAGCAGATGCACCTGGATGCCCACAGGAAGAAGAGATGGAGCGGCAGCTGTGAAGCTATCATGCTGCTCCCTACATTTTTTCCCTTATCACTTATGGGAGTATGGCAGGCCCTGTGAGGATAGCTCCTGTCTTGGGTCAAGGACTCTTCATATGAATCCAACCAGGCCTTACCCATCATGGGCCTGCAGGACAGCAATTGGTCCTGTGTCTGTCTTAGGCGGCCGGTGGCGTAACATATGTGTCCTAGTTGCCCGTCTCTGGCTGCCTGTCCAGTGTCTCAGGGCAGTCGTCTCACAGGAATTTTGCAAATCCTCCTCCATGAGCTCTTTCATTTAAAGCTTTTGTATAAACTCTCTCATACTACTCATAGAAGGTAAAATTTCACAATTAGTTTTCACAAAGTTATCTAGAAGGTTTCTAGTAACTCCTCTGGAGTTTCTATTTTCAATTTCATATTGAGTATTACATGAAAATATATATATGTGAATTACACAAATTACAATTATCAGTACAAAACATTCCAAGATCCCCGCGCCCAATTCCCACATGCGGTGTCCTTTTCCTGGAGAAGCAATTCCTTGAAGCGCTCTCCTCCACCCATGGACCTTGTCACAAGGCGTGGATGGACTAGGATGCAGCACAGTATGACTCTGAAGTCATGAAACCCAGAGGAGTTGGTCATGTAACTCTCTGTCTGCGGCCAGGAAAGATTCTTAGACAGTTCCTGAGTGCAGAGGTCCAAGTAAAGGATCTCTGATGTCTGAGAGTAGGAAACGTAGACCACAGCTCAAGCAGAGTTTCCCTTCTTTGTTCAATTCACTACCTCAAAGGGCAGGATGATGCCACTCACATAGGTGAGGACAGAACTTCTGTCTCTGGCTCACTGATTTAAAAGCTAATCTCAAGAAACATCCTAAGAGATACAGCCAAAAATGCTTGCCAGCTCTCTGGGCTGTAGAAAACTGACACAAAACATTTAATCATCACAAGGAAGAATTAAAACTATCTTGTTATAGAATACTTACACTGCTTACAAAGTAGAGCAGTGTTATTTGAAGTAAACCTAGATTCATTATAAATGTATATTGAGAACTGTAAAGCAACTTTTAAAAATTTTTTTGAAAAAAAATCCAGTATGATTGATAGGCTTAAGAATAAAACAGAATCATATGAAATAATTAAAATTACAAAGGGCAGAAAAAAGAGAGGAACACAAAAATGGGCAAAGAATAAGGTCCAAGAGGAGAAAATAGTAACAATTTTGTAGGTATTAATATAGTGGTATGAATAATCACATTAAACTCCAATAGTATAGACACACTAACTTAAATAGAAGACATTTTCACTAGGCATGGTGGTACACTCCTGTAATCCTAGCACTCTTGGAGGCTGAGACAGGAGTATCTCAAGTTCAATTCCAGTCTGGGCAACTAACAGATTCAGTGTCTCAAAATGAAAAATCAAAAAGGACTCAGACATAGCTCAGTGTGAAGACTCTTGGTTCAATCCCCAGTAACACAAAAATAACTTAAAGACAGATGGTATCAGATTGGATTAAAAAACGAGATGCAAATTATGTAGCCTACAAGAAGTCCTCTTTAAATGTAAAGATACATGTGCATTAAGGAAATTGAGGAAAATTTACTGTGTTCACTCAAATCAAAAGAAAGCTGAAATTGCTATATTAGTTCCAGATAAGGCAGATTTCAGAGCAAGGAAAATTATCAGCAATAGACAGTGAAATAAAATGATAAGGAGCCAATATTTTGGACTGCAATCCATGTGCATGGTCCTAACAACAGAGGATCAAAATACATGAGAAAATATTAACATAACTCTAAGGAAAGTAGATGAGTTTACTACTAGAATTGTATAAAATGAATAGATCCAGCAGACAGAAAAGCAGTAAGGAAATAGTTGATTCAACAACACCAAAATCCATTTGTTACACATGACTTCTATAGACTTGTATCTAACAAGAGCAGATACAATTTTTTGTAGACTCATATGGGACAGTCAACAAGATAGACCATGTTATGGACATAAAGCAGATCATGACAAGTTTAGAAGAATAGAATCCATACAACATATGCTCTCGAAACACAATGAAATTAAACTAGAACTCACTAACAGAAAGATAGCTAGAAAATTCTAAAGTGCTTGGTGATTGAACAACACATTTCTAAGTAACATAATGGTCACATAAAAAAACTCAATAGAAATTATTTGAACTTGAAACTAGATGAAAATGAAAATACAACTTATCAAAACTTGTACAGCAAAAGCAAGGCTTAAAGAGACTGTATAACACCAAAACGCATGTGAAGAAAAGAGGAAAGTATAAAATTATTTATCTAAACTTCTGCCTTCAGAAAAGAGAAAAAGAAAAAGAGGTTTATTTCAAACTAAGCAGAAGCAAAGAAATAATAGAAATTGGAGTATAAAAATCAGTGAAATTTTAAATGGTGGATTAATAGAGAAAATAAATATAACCAAAAGCTAATTCATTGAAAAGATCAATAAAATAAGTAAGCCTTTATTCAAGCTAAGAAAAAAGACACAAGACACAAATTACCAATATAAAAAAGAGACTATTGCTAATGATTGTACTGATACTAAAAAATAATAAAGAAATAGTATGAAAAACTTTACCATCATAAATTTGAAGATAGAAGATTAGGGAGTACTTTGTAGCACATTCTAGGAAGCCAGCATTGCTTAGATAACAAAAACAGGGCAAAAACTACATATAAGAAAACAAAGCTACAGATCAATGTCTCTTATGAACACAGGAACAAAATTATTCAATAAAGTATGAGTAAACTGAACCCAACAATGTGTAATAAGAATTAAATACCACAGTTGGCTGAAATGTATCCCCTGTCTACAAGCTGGTTCAATGTTTTAAAATTAGTCAGTGATATCACTTCACAAACACATGGTCATGATTTTTTTAAAAAATCCCAGTAAACTAGAAATAAGGAGGGAAAAAAACCTACAGATAAAAGAGAATTTTCTAAACTGGATAAACGAAGTTTATAGAGTGCCTCCCTCCACGGCCTATGCTCCTCACCTTTCTACTCTGCCACCAACATGGCTAGAGCACAGAGCCGGGGCTGAGCCTGCTGCCACTGCCACCTCCTACCACTGCCAGCATGTGGGGTGCCCCAGGTGACAGCTCTGTGCCCATGGCCATCAGGGCACAAAACAGAGCAATAAAATGAAACAAAACAAAACAGTGCTAAGGAGAGGGTTCAAGATGGCGGATCGATAAGCAGCAAGCTACTCAGCCTCTCTGAGAGAGACAACTCATGCAGGAATAGGGTGCCATGGAGAGGTCCAGGCAGAAGGAGATGGATCCTCTCAACCCAGGAAGAAACTAAAGGCAAAAGAGCTGGTCAAACTCACAGTCCCGGGGCTAAAATTGCAGAAGCTGAGATTTGCGGCCATAGCACTCTCCAGCCACCGCCATGACTGGCCAGAGCAGCCCGAACTCAGGACTCACAGAGCTGCGACCCACCAGAGCCGCCACCTGCCGGAGCCGCAACCCACCCAAACTGCTGCCTACTGGGGCCCTGACCAGCCGAAGCCATGACCAGCCAGAGCAGCCCGAACTTGCCACTCTCACAGCCACAACCCCTTGAGCACGCAAAATCACATCCCTGTGACTGGCAGGTTGCACTGAAGATGGAGGTAGGTGAGCCCAATGGAGAGAGGAGAGCGGAGCCAGCAGGGGACCACACAGTGAGTACTGGGAATAAGAGCCCACTATACAACTGTATGGAAGAAACCAAAACCATGACAAGAGAAAGAAACAAAAAAAAAGTCCCCAGCCCAAAACCCTGAGAACATTGATCCAGGAGAGGGAAAAACAAAAGAGACTGAGGGCAGCAAACATGCAACATCAGATACGGCTTCCATGGGCATTAAGAGATATCTTCGGAACCTCATAGGTGAGCTCAGAACTGAAATATTAAATCCGGTAAAGCAGGATATAAGTACATTTTAATAAAAGAAATGCTAAGCACCTCTCAAGAAGACACAGATGGAAGAAGGGAGGAACACAAATAAAGGAGAGAAACCTTCAATGAAGAATATAAAGAAAATCTAGAATACATGAAGCAGATTCAAAGAGACTACCAGGAAATTAAAAATTCCATTGAAAGCTGGCAAAACTCCTTAAAAAAACTAAGGATAGACTATCAAAACTTGAAGACAAGTTTGCAATGTGTGATCATGAAAGGAAAAATCTCTTAAAAATAACATGGAAACAGGCAATAACAATACAAAGACTAGCAGATGACAAGAGAATCTACAATTTAAGAATAAGAAATGTGAATGAAGAAGCAGGAATACAAACAGGCAAATTACAAAGTCTATTCATGGAAATAATTAAGGAAAACTTCCCAAGCATGGGAAAAGAAAATGACATTCTGTTATGTGAAGCATACAGAACTCCAGCCACCTACAACCAAAACAGAGCTACACCCAGACATATAATAATCAAGATACCAGAAATTCAATATAAAAGCAGAATATTAAAAGCCATCAGAGAAAAGAAACAGATCACCTATAAAGGAAAGCCCATCAAGATCACATCAGACTTCTCAACACAGACCATCAGATCAAGAAGAGCTTGGAGCAAAGAATTCCAAGCCCTGAAAGAAAATAACCTCCAGCCCAGATTGATGTACGCTGAAAAACTGTCACTAGAATTAATGCAGAAACAAGATGATTCCATGACAAAGAGGAATTGGGGGAATTTGTGACCACCAATCCAGCCCTACAGAGAATACTGAAGGACATTCTAGAGAGAGAGAAAAAAAATACCAGGATTTTAGGAACAGTGGCAGAAAGTCCTCAAAGAATGGGGCAGGCAGGCAGTAGAATGAAGGAGAAAAGTAGACAAACAATGGCAGAAAAATAGCATAGCAGAAATGAGGCAGCAAAGGTTGACCATAATCTCTAATGTAGATGGCCTTGATACACTAAAAAAAAAAAAATACAGGCAGAGTAGATCAGGAGGTAGGGTCCATCAAGATGCTCTGTATAGGAAATATAATCAACCTAAGAGAGGGTTTATGGACTGGAAATCAAATATGAGAAAACAATGCTTTATGTGACATGAAGCCAGAGAGAAATAGGGGCAACTCAACCACCACCTGCAGATAGGATGGAAAGACAGAATACTTATGTGCAGTAGAGAACTACTCAGCTATAATGAAGGAAAACCTTGAGGCTTTTGTAGGTACAGAAATACAACTTGAGATCAAGTCCAAGAGCAAGAAGGTTCAGAACCACTTAGGTAAATAGTAGGTTGCTCCCCCAATCTAAAAACTGAGGGAGTTGCACAGCACCCTTTGGGAGTGAAAGGGGAGAAATAGTCTAAAAAAAGAAGGCAGAGGATATTGTTAATAGTGTACCAGGATTTAAAACCCACATTACTCACACCACTCTGCTTAGATGGATTATATTCTGTTCCAGTTTGTCTACTTGTACTAGATTTGAGGGCACAGACAGCTATTCTGAAAATAACAGGATATTGTATGGCAATCATCCTTGATTTCATATTAACTTTATCTGTGGCTCTGTATAACTTACAGTTTTACCATGACTGATCATAATCAAATCTGGTTTGATAGATTGCTGTTTTGTATTGACAGATTTTATTCAAAGCTGTTCTGATAGATAGTATCAAGTCTGAGAGTATAAGCAACTACACTGAAGATGACAAGATTCACTAGGATACCCACTCTGGTTTGATTATTACCTGCCTTTGAAGTTTTATACTGTCTACAATGTTTTGTTTTTACTAATATTGTTAGGTACTGCTATATTCAATTATGCCTGATGATGTAGACAATTCTATTGATGATAACGAGAGACAACACAGTAACCATTGTAGATCACTTTGTACTGTGGTTTTATATGACTTTTTGATTTCATGTTCTTATAGGAATTTGTTTTGTTTTGTCTCATTGTATTTTGTTTTTCCCTCTAATACAGAAAGGATAGAAATACATGTAAAGACTCATGCATGCATAGCTGTTTACAGTCTCACTGTTTGAATATCTACTTTGTATATTTAATTTTGTAACCTGAGCAACTATTTCTAAGAGGAAAGTATGTAATTTATCGACTAGTGATTTCTTACTGTTTATCTTTTTTTAAACTCTGTATCATTTCTACCCTTTTACAGTTTTTTTCTCTTTAAATAAAAAAGTTTATAAAGATGTAAATACAGCTAACAGTATACTTAGTGATAGGAAACTCTAATTTTCCTACCACTCCATTTTAAACATTATACTGCAAGTCACAGGCAATGCAATAACATATAGAAAGGAAATAAAAGCATACTGATCAAGAAGAAAGAAATAAAACTCTCTCTTCTTCACAAATGACATGATCGTCCTTACAGAATAGCTACAGGAATCAACAAAACATCTGAAGCAATTCTGAGCTGGAAGAGCAATACTAGAGGTACCCTAACACCAAATTACAAGTTTCTTCAGGGATTTACACCATCAGTTATCTCCTGTCTCATTGAAATAACAGCACTGTGTTCCACACATGAGTGCTTAAGTGGGCTTGCTTCTATCTGCCTTCCTGTGTAAATTTCTTTGCTTTGCATTTTAAAAACTCCATGAACATATACACCTCCTGTTGTCTTTCTCTCCACATTCTCCCTTCACAGCTACACTTGAGCAAGAGCTGTTTATGGTCACCATTCACACAACCCTTCCTTCAGTCCTCGACACACTGAAGTCAAGCAGGCTCCCCAGGTTTCCCACTGAACCCTTTATTCACAGCAGCCAAAGAACCATTTGTTGCCAAATTGAGTAGACACTTTGACGTGTGACACATGATAAAAGGCCTCAAAAATATTAATATGAACTTAAGGAAAGGTTGAATCCTGCTCAGACTGTCACACTCAGACTTAAGAATCTCAATATTAGCATCAGACTAGACAGAAATCAAAGCAAATATGTGAGATTTGTAAGAGTCTTTTTCTATACTCGTGAGAATTAAATAACAGAGAAGTCAAAATTGATTTGAACCACTATGGATGGAGTAGTGTGAACTAACATGCATAAAGAAAAACTTGCTTATAATATTTTGGAAAAAATTATCACAAAAAATTGAAGTGGGAAACTGTAATGGAAGTCTCTCACTTTGTAAGATTAAGACATTCCATAAAAAATGCAGAAGAGAAGAGACTGCAAGATGGCCAACTGAGTGATGGCACGATAAGAGAGCTTCTCTGAGGAAAAAAAAAAATAAAACAACTCAGATGCTGGAATCTGGCAACATGGAGAAAGTCAGACGAAAGGAGAGGAATTCTCACAACGCAGAAAGAAACTGAGGAAAAAGAAAAAGAACAAAAAAAAGAAAGAAGAAAAAGAATCATGGAGAGAGGACTGGAGCTGGGCAAGCCCTGATCGCTGCACTGGCACGTCTTAAAGTCAGGTGACTCACAATCGAGCTGAGATCGCGGCCCTGCCAAGCGCCTCAGCTGAGAGAGGTCCTGAGACGGGGAGTGGAAACAGCCAGTCAAGCTGCACAAACTTTGGTGAGTGACGGGAACTGGAATCACCAATCCAGGAGGATAGGCTAGGTGACATTTTGGAGTTGGGCAGGGTCACACCCCTGGTTGAAACCCAATAGCCAGGGACGAGGCTTTTCTGGGCCAGTGGCATCCCCAGGGAACACACAAACCTGTTGAAGCACAAACTGGTTGACTGGCATAGAGGGAGGAGCCAGCTCTCAGCTTGCAACTCACAGATCTGCTGCAGACTGAGGGGCGGTACTTCCCTAGCAAGTGCATTGCAGAAAAACTGTAAGCAAAACGAAAGGCCCAGAGACCTCCACCACCCACCCGTCTGAAGGGGGCCGAAAACATGACAAGACAGAGAAAAAGCAAAAGGTCCCCAACTGCAGAAACAGGGAAAGTGAGTTCAACAGAGGTAAATGCAGAGGTTGAGAGCAGAAAACCTGTAATGTCAGAGACAGCCTCATTGGAAATAAAGAACTACATCTGTGACCTCATCGTCAAATATAATCTGAAATTCTAACTCAGGTGAAGCAAGATATAAGAAGACTAATAAAAGAAGTCCTGGGTAATCCTCAAGTAGACACAAATGAAAGAATAGAGGAACCCAGAGAAAGGAGAGAAGCCTTTGATGAAGAATATAAACAAAACCTAGAATATATGAAACAGATCCAAAGAGAATATCAGGAAATTAAAAACTCCATTG
>PVLA01000801.1:0-85967 GCA_004027455.1 Hydrochoerus hydrochaeris | reverse complement strand
ATTTTAACAGAAACTAAAGACAAACTTTCAAAACTTGAAGATAGATTTGCAAAGTATGATCATGAAAGGAAGGATCTCTTAAAAATAACAAGGAACCAGGTAGCAATGATACAAAGGCTAGAAGATGACAAGGGGATTTATAACTTAAGAATAAAATATGTGAATGAAGATGCAGCAACAAATACAAATGAAATAAAAAGTCTATTCACAGAAATAATTAAGGAAAACTTCCTAAACATAGGTAATGAAAGTGAAGTTCACATAAATGAGGTATATAAAACTCCAGCCAGCTACAACACAAACAGATCTACACCCAGACATATAATAATCAGGATCCCAGAAATCCATCACAAGAACAGAATATTAAAAGCGGTCAGAGAAAAGAAACAGATTACTTATAAAGGAAAACTCATCAAAATCACAGTGGACTTCTCAATGAAAACCATCAAATCAAGAAGAGCTTGGAGTGAAACATTCCAAGCCCTGAAAGAAAATAACCTCCAACCCAGAATGATGTACCCTGCAAAACTGTCTCTCAAAAGTAATGGAGAGACAAGATATTTCCACGACAGAGAGGAACTGGGGGAGTTTGTGACCACCAATCCAACCCTGCAAAGAATACTGAAGGACATTCTAGAGAGAGAGAAGAAAATCACCAGGGTTCCAGGAATAATGGCAGAAAGGCCTCATCAACAAAAGTGGACCTGTTTTGTGGGTATGAGAAAATACACTGTCTATTCTTGCTTGGGTAGGATGACCACCAAGACTTTTAGAACATGACAGCTGTAGATGCATCATGTTACCAGAACTATGGTGTCTTGGTTACTTTTCTCCCATTGCTGAGACAAAATATTTAACACCCAAAAGTATATTTAGCTTACAGCATCTGGAAGTTCAGACTTATCTGGTTCTGAGGCAGGGTGGCATGGCTAAGGGGCACCTGTTCATGGCAGCTATGAGTGACAAGACTGAAAAAGGCAAAAAAGAAAAAGCAGGGTTCCTTACCTCCCTTATATTATAGGCCAACTACTCACCCTTGGGTGGTTGCAGTGCTCACACTACCAGTCCCAGCACAATGAACCAATCACAAAATAGACAATGAACCAATCACAATGCTAGACTCAGCTGCCTTCAAAAGGCTCACCCCTCCCCATGAGTGCATGAGGTTTTGGGGGATATATAAACACAAACCATAACATTCCACTCCCTGGCACTCCAAAGACTCATGCACATCCTTTATGCAAAAGACATTTAGTCATCTCCAAAGGTTGCCAAAGTCCTAACAGTTTCAGCATTGCTGAAAATTCCAAGTCCCAAGTCTCCCCCAAGATTTAAGGCAAACTGTTAGCTGTATCCCCTATACAAATGAAAACAAAGTTAAGCATTTTCAACATTCAAAGGCACAAGATAAACATTACCATTTCAAAGAGTAGAAATGGGGGGATACAAATGAATGGGACCAAAGAAAGTCCAAAACCCAGCAGGGCAAACATAAAGTCCTGGAGTTCCATGTTCAGCATGTCTCAAAGACACAATGTCTGGCCTCCCAGGCCTTCTGAAATTGGAGTGGAAACATTTTTAACATCAGAACTCTTGCATTCTATATGCACTTAATACTAGCAACACATGGATGATGACAAGGTCTGTTGCCAGCTGGAGCAAAAGCCAGACTTTCCTATCTCTTGGCTGTATGAGTCGAGTGCCTGAATTGCTGTGTACTCTCAACCTGATTGTAAGGATCAAATTCTCTATGCCAACACCATTCCTGGAACCATCACTTTGGAACTTGGTGCAGCTGCCACCTCCATTCTGGAACTGTGTGACTGCCACCATTCTGGACCACGGTGCTCTGCGGCTTTCTCCTCACAGCAAAGTCTTTCACTTTTGCAGTTTTAAAACTATAATAGGTGGAGACCTGCTGCCACTTTCTGTGATGCCCCCAGGCCATCTTTTCTTTTCTCCTGTTCCTTCTCAGCAATTGAGATTTTGTAAGCTCTATTTTGCAGTCTACAACTCTACTGATGCTTTCTTTCATGCCACAATGTTTTAAATCATCCTGTTGGGCTCTTTGCTTTTGATTCTCAATATAGATCTAACTAAAAGCCACTAATACTAGCCATGCTATCACCTCAACTTTAGACTGCCTTGAAATTTCTTCTGCCAAATTTATTAGACCACCAGCCTTAAAATCAGTCTTAGGCAAAGTTTCTGGACATGAGCAAAATAAAGGCAAACTTTCTGCCAAGCCATAATACACATCTTCTGGAGTCCAACAACCAATACAGTCCTTCTTCCTAGCAGAAACCTCCCAAGCTTGGTTTTTACTGGTTTTCAGATCTTCTGAGCTCTGACCAGGATCTCTCATACAGAACAGCCTAAACTGTTCCAGGTGTACGCTTTCAGGTGACACCTCCACGCCTTTCCAAACTCTTTCCACAAGCCATTCCCAAAGTCTCTTAATAGTCACAGCAATAATGCCATTTCTGGTATCAAATTTGGTCTTGGTTACTTTTTTTCTCATTGCTGAGACAAAATACTTGACATCCAAAATGAAGGAAAGAAAGATTTATTTTGCTTACAAATTTTGGAGGCTTCAGCCCATACTCAGCTGGTTTCAAGGCAGGGTGGCATGGCTAAAGGTCAGCTGTTCATGGCAGTGACAAGACTAAAAAGGGCAGAAAGGGGAAAAGCACATCTCCTTCCCTCCCTTAGATAGTGTGCCAGCTACCTGCCCATGGGCGGGTGTAGCATTCACACTGCCAATCCCAGGACTAGACAATGAACCAATCACAAATGCTAGATTCAGCTGTGTTCAAAAGCCTCACCCCCATGACCATATGAGGTTTTAAGGGGACATTTACCTGCAAAACATCACATAAGGATCTATTCTGCAAGAAGGAACTTAGAATCAATAGGAAATTATAAAGGAAAAGATGGATTTGACAAGGATGATGAACATATTTCAGCACTTAAAAATATATTTTAAAATGATCCAGAAATGTATAAAGGAAAGAATTTGCCTAGAGGAATAAAAGCCCAGCCAAGTTTTCTTTAAAAGGTTTCTTTAAAATATTCCTCTATTAAATGTTAAATTCACTTTAAAATACTTTAAAAAGGATGCTATCAACATAAAAATAGATTAACACAACAGCAAAGGAAGTCCAGATAAGAAAAAAAAAGTACATGAAAGAGATAG
This sequence comes from Hydrochoerus hydrochaeris, assembly GCA_004027455.1. Classification (NCBI taxonomy): domain Eukaryota; kingdom Metazoa; phylum Chordata; class Mammalia; order Rodentia; family Hydrochaeridae; genus Hydrochoerus; species Hydrochoerus hydrochaeris. Next base: position 82,771 of record PVLA01000801.1, on the reverse strand, counting down.
CATGGGAAATTGTAGTCTATCATGGTCTGGGAAAAACTAAATATTAAGCAGAAATAGTCCTGACTATAATAGCAAAATCAGAAAATAATAACTGATTTGGTGAAATGAAATGAACTTTGTGGGTCAACTTAAAAAACTGAAAGATAAATCACAACATACCTTAATTAATGGAGATTGAATATTCTCTGTCTGAAATGTCTGAGCTAGAAGTATTCTGCATTTCAGAGAGAGAGAGAGAGAGAGAGATTCCAGGGATGGGACTCAAGTCCAAACATGAAAGAAAGGACCCAAATACAGTTTATGATTTCCGTAGGAGACACTCTAGAGTCAAAGGGCCTGAGAGTCAATGGTTGGCATATAAGAAATTGTAACCGGGTATAGTGTTCCACACCTGTTACCCTAACACTCTAGGAGGACAAAGCAAGAAAATCAGAAGTTCAAACCCAATTGGGAAGACTTAGTGAGGTCTTGTCTCCAAATTTTATAAAATTCAAAAGGGCCATACATATAATGCGAAAAGCTCTGCTTCCATCCAAAGGAAGAAAAATAAAATACATGCTGGATGTCAAGGAAGTATAACCATTTAGCAGTTAAACCGAGTCAGTGTGCTTGTTTGCTTATACTCCCCTCAGCATTGGTGGGGCAGGTGTCATTTCAACCAGTCAATTTTTGGATTGAATAAATTTGATAAAATGTTCATTTTTATAGTTCCTGTCATATTATAAAATTATCAAAAGAATGTGCAATTTTGGTCATCCTGTATTTAAATAATTGGGCTAGTAAGTGTTTAAACCCATACTGCTTCATAAAACTTTAGTCCTTAGATTTATAAACATTGTGGGCTTGGGCAAGCTTGCTAAGCTCTCCCCACCAAAAACTAAAGAAAATAATTTTACCTGCCTTACGAAGGGGTAAGATAATGGTGCCTGGCATAGAAAAAAGTACCAAACAAATACTATCCATAACTACATGCTAGGTATTAACATGGGAAATATTCTTAAGACTTAATAAAAAGTTAAACTGACTAATTTTTAAAGATGTGAACTAGTAAAGTAATGTTAATAATCAATGAGGAATGAGCTTTGTAAAGTAACACACTCATGTGCTAAAGCAGAAACAGGCATCAGGTTGTGTGGAATTACAGCTATTGTTTCTTTCCTTTGACAATCGTATTTTTGTTTGAGGAGCATGAAAAAGTAAATAATGACTGACATTTTCCATAAATACCTTGAGAACTGTAGCTTCTAGGGGGACACAGCACCTGAAGAAATCATTTCTAATTTCTAATCTGGTCAAGGTATATTGTAAAGAAGAAGCTGGAAGGAATGTTTGACCTCAAGTGTAACAGACCACACAGAGGGTTCAAGTGTTATGAACTGCAATTAGTAAGCATCGCTGCCGTACAGTGAGCAGATAGATGCAGGACCCCCAGCTGGGTGGCAGACCCCTTCATGGGTTAGCATCAGATCCACCCGCGGGATACATTCCCTTCTCCACTTGTTTCCAGAATTGCTCACCAGGTATCCCTCACTAACCTCTGTCCTTCCACTAGTTTGGGCAATAGTATATTTTTTGCTCTTTAATTTCATTCTTTTCTTCATTTACCTCCTTTGTTTATTTGGTCTCTAAATCGGAAGAATAGGTACCGAATTCCGGCAGAGTTCTCCAAAAAGCACTGTCCTAATAAAACTTACTTTCTCTGACATCAATCCTTTGTTCCATGCACTTAATCCTACAGAATGAAATCTTCGTATTTCTATAAAGATTTTCATCATCCTTCTAAGGTTAAATACTTCTTTCTTGAAGTGAGAGTCCTCAAGGTATTTATGAAAAATATCAATAATTTTTCCTAATTGAGAGAGGGGGAGTTAGCCTGTCATCAAAATCTTTCTGCTGTCACAGCTGCATGGCAATGCATCACGTATAGGAATTAGAAATGAATACTGGTCTAGAGAAAAGAGTGAACTCGGTCCAGGTGAGGATTAAGTAATGAGGCTTCCACTTTGGCCGCACAAGAAAGACAAGGGAGCTATAGACAAATAGGAGAAAAACCAAGACTTCACACAGTGCTAAGCTCCGTTTCTCTGTAAGTCTATAAAAATGCATAAAACCTCAAAACAAGGGATAGGAAAAGTAGCCTGAAAGAAAAGTTGAGACTGAGGAAAATCCTGGTCTGAGTAAATAAAGAAAGAAGAGTAAAAGGCGAGAGGAACTGTGGTCATAGAAGAGAAAAGTAGAACGCACAGTTTCCTAAGTTCACAGTGGTTAATGGAGGAAGCACAGCGGACCCCAGAGCCTGCAGGTTACACATCCTTAGCTTAGACCAAACTCCCTCAGATCAAAGACACTCAGGCACACACAAAATGTTACCTGGTGTGAACATACAGATACTTTTTCCTTGTCGTGTTCCTTAAACAATATAGTATAATACTATTTATGTAGTATTTTAATTAAACTAGTAGTATAAGTAATTATGGATGATTTTAAAGTTTATGGGAAAATATACATGGGTTCTATGGCAAACACTTTATTGTTTTTTGCAAGGTACTTGAGCATCTGTGGACATTGGTGTCCAGGGACATCCCAGAAGCCAATCCCTCAAAGAAATCAAAGGATGACTAATGTTCTCTGGTCAAATATGCAAAAGAAACAGTGAGTTAGCTTAGTCAAGATGGTTTGTTTATGGAAGATTTATTTCATTTTAGCCTTTGATATGCAGCTTTGACTTCTGAACAAAGATTTGAAAGATTAAACTCTTCTCACAGTCAAATGGCTAAAAGTTACATTTACAGTGAAATTTGGAGCCTTAAAAATGTTATTTAAGGGTGTATTTGAGTAACATTGGTTATAATAAAATAAACAAGCCTCTCTTTTGTTTCCGAGCTAAGCCCATGGTAACCAAGACACTTTAGATCTATTGAAATATTTTATATGCAGTTATGGTGTGTTACTGTTCCCAATAACTTTTTGCATGCAGAAAAGAAACGAGAAAGAAGACAAAAGAGAAGGACAAACTGGAAAGAAAAGAAGAGAGGCAGGAAGGCAAAGAAAGAAGACTAAACTTATTCTATGGTCTGCATCAGAGAATGATTTCTACTATTGCTAGCTTTTAGGGTTTCATAACATTCTTTGCAGAGCAGGAAACAATGGCTAAAACTGAAAATATATGTATATTTTACTTTTACTCTAGACCTCACCTCATTTAGAACCCAAAAGAAAACAGGAGGAGGTGAGCTCAACTGGTTTCATTCCACTTCCAGTGCCAAAAGGGCAGAGAATATTTTTCCTCCCAAATAATTTGAAAAGAATAAACCTCTTAGAGCAGATAAGTTAGGAAGTCTCCATTGTGGTCATGACTGGCAGAGTGCATTGATTTGAAATGGGATATTGGCTGTCAAACTGCCACTGAGGCAAAGCAGAGACCCAGTCAGCCTTTGATATGGAAATCCAAAGCGGGACAGTCCTGTTGAATGGGTTTATGCAGCCTTGCTGCAGACAAAGGGTAGAAGCAGAATCAATGAAGTCCTATTCTCCTCTGGGGATGCAGCTCAGAATCAGCTTCCGGTTAGCCAGATCCTCTTGATGCTACTGACATCTATGGGTTGTGACTTAACTGTGCTCTGTCCTTTTCTTTACCTACCCATTGTCCCAATTCTCACATATTTTTTTAAAAGTTTTTGTATGTAGTTATTTAAAAGACAATGGGACAAATCTACTCTCTGTCCAGCACGATGCTACAAGGCCTGGGTGCCTCCCTAGAGATAACTGAGGAGGAAAGAATTATATCCAAAATTCTGTGGGTTCAAGCTCTTGCTATATTTGCTTTGCAATGAAAATCTCATTCTCAATCTTGCTTTGTTTTACACCTATGTAGAGAAATAGTTTATATGTACAGGTATCACTAGCATACACATGATGTAGAGCTTTGCAACATATCATCAGCATACACAATTTACTACAGAAACCTGTATCACCAGCATAACTGGAAAAACTGACAGGTATGTACAGGTTTTTGACAAGTGGCGCAGCCCTTGAAGTAAATCTACAGAACCCTTCCTCCCTCTGGCAAGCACTAAGTCTCCTCCAGGTTTTCCATGTTAAGACACACACCCGTCTTATTCTCTCCTCCCTTCCATCCAAATTCTACCATCTCTGGTTCCTTTTCCACTTTTTTTTTTCTTTTTTGCTCCCTCTTACTACATTTACAAGCAAAGCCCCAACCAATGTTATTTTTTTCCTTTTTTTCTTTTATTCTCCATCTCTTATTCCTTCTTGCTTTGTTTGTAACCGAGTCCCCAGTCAATTTAACAAACTCAAGACATTGACTCAGACTAACACGATTACTCTCGGCACCAACATCCATTTCCTCTGGAGCATTTAGGATCCCATCAGTGGCCTTATTTTTGAATGCACATCTTCACCTCATCTTTTGACTACAGATCCTATATTTATGACTGCAGAATATATCTTTTGCTTCAGTACTTGGGATTGGACCCAGGGACTTTGCATTGAGATACATACATATATCTCCAGCCTTTTTTTTTTTTTAAACTTTTTATTTTGAAACAGGATTTCACTAGGGCTGGGCCAGAATTTTCAATCTCTCTGCCTCAGCCTCCCAAAGTGTTAAAATCACAGGCTTGAGCCACTATTCCCAACCACTCCACCAATTTTCCTAAAGTACTTTGTCATGTGTGAACCATTAACTCTTCCAGGAGAAAGAGCCCAGCTTCTTTCAACTTCTTGAAACTGCAAGTCTTGCATTCAGGATTATGACAGAATTACTAAGTCACCCATGTAAATACAAACAGTAGAAGGTGATGGTGAGCTACACTTCACTGGAAAGCTCTGGTACCCACAGCCTCTGATTTATGGCTCACAGATAATTGAGGACATGCTCGCCAAAGGTAAGACAGTGAGCCTTTTTTTTTAATTGGTGCGATCTGTAATCACAAACTACACAAAACTATGTTAACAACCATGAAGCTCTAATAAGGTACATGCTTAGTTAAAAACTCACATAGAAAAGGGAAACTACAGAATATGGGACTCAAGTATGTCATCTTCACATATAGACAATGACATAGGAGAAAGAGCACGGACTTTGGCATCCAATAAAGCAGAATTTGAACCTGGCTCTGCTGTTTACTGCATGAAGGAGACCAGTAAATTACCTACTGTATCTGAGCTTTTCACTTGTCATCTATAAAATAAAAGATCAGTGATTTGAAGCATGAAAATCTTTATAATTCTGGCATGAGTTTTACCCATTATAAATCTGCTTCCAAACTATTAAAAAGAGGTTTTAATAAAATGGAAGATCAACAATTATTAGACAGAAAAAAGCCAAACCGTTTTGGAGGCCTTTGCACCCTTAGGTATGTGTCAGCCTTCTCCCCCAAATACCCTCTCTCTCTCTCTGTCTGTCTGTGTGTGTCTCTCTCTCTCTGTCTGTCTCTCTCTGTGTGTCTGTCTCTCTCTGTCTCTCTCTCTGTCTCTCTCTGTCTCTGTCTCTTTGTCTGTGTGTGTGTGTGTATTAGGAAAAACAGACTTACAGAACTGTTTAGGGTTTATTCCTTTTCAAGTTTGATTTCTTGCTAAATTCAAAGTGCATTAAAGCTGGGCGTGGTAATGCACTCCTGTAATCCCAGTACTTGGAAGGTTGAGGCAGGCGGATCACTGCAAGTTCAAGACCAGCCTGGACTGCAAAGTGAGCCCAAGGCAGCCTGAACTACATAGTGAGATCCTGTCTCAAAAAGACAAAAAAAAAAAAAAAAGTGCATTACTGTCATTCAACTAATTTGACTAAATTCTCACCCCAGTACTGACGTTTATCTACATTCTTAAGGATAGGTTCTTCGGATATCCCTTCTCATCCAGACTGACTGACCAACAGTCACGAGACACATCCCCCACCAATACACACTCAGGCTAAGGGTATTTATAGTGAAAATATTTGCCAGCCACCTTCTGGGTGAAACTATAAATTCAGGCTGTAATCGAACCTACACAAGTTCTGGCTATCTACCATAGAAATAAGACTATCATTAAGGAAATATGCAAAACATCAGCCTCCTAGCTAAGCAATGAGCCTCACTCTTTAAGGACCTGGTTTAGATTTGAAACAAGAGTCAAAGGGTTGAAATTCAGGACCTAAAAGTGTGTTTGTTACCTGCAAATTTTATTCTTATGGCTGGTCTCACACCAGGATTTCTATGAAGTTCCCCCCAGAGATTAATTAGCGCTTAATGGAACTACACCTTTCTATTCTTTCACACCACACTGCATTCTTTTTCTTCTAAATAAGTAAGCATTAAAAGATGCCAAACCCCACAGGACAGTTTTAAAGAGAGGAATTATTTCAGTGTGGATGTTAAAAGCCAGCACCTAGAAAACTCAAAGCAGAATTTACTTGGTGTTGGACTCCAACTTCTTAGTTTGCATAGCTCCTCTACCATACTCCCCTTCTCTCCTCGGGGTAGAGGAGAAGCTGACAGTTTGAACAAAGCCCTAGGGAACAAAGGGCCTTTATGAGAGATGAGCCCTGCTGTCCCTCATCCAGCCCTACCCATCTCTGCCCCTCAACCCTGAGTCTCAGGCTCTGATTATTTTATCCTAAGTGATACCCGAAGTCTCCTGATGATGAAAACTAACTCCTTAGCACCCATTTTTAAAAATCCACCCTTAATATAGAGTGACACTGAATTCCCTGATAATCGGATTAGACTATATTGCTCCAACTGTCATTCAGAGATGAAGCCCCTTTATCTCCTTACTGATGGGGAGCTAAGCTCCTTGAACTCACTTCACTGCTATCTCTCTGGAGTCATGAAGAATCTCACTTCGTCAAACCAACAGTTTTATTTACTTAATCTTGGGTGAAGAGATTAGGGATTTAGAGACGATTTTTCAACATCCCTGTCATCCCTAATAGGAAGCCACCTTCCCTCCCTTTCATTCTCTCTCTCTCTCTCTCTCTCTCTCTCTCTCTCTCTCTCTCTCACACACACACACACACACACAACATAATACATCCATCACATCACAAGAAAAATGTAAAAAGTACACAAGTTTTACCTACTCAGCACACATACACAACACATACAGAGCAAAATGCACAGAAACTCAATTTAGGAGAACAAAGAATTTATGCCTGCTGGTGGTCATGTCAAAAGGTAAGATGTCCAGGGGCCCATTAAAGTAATCCTAAAGCTCTAGGAGGTCACTGATACCACCTGGTTAAAACCGTACACATTTTAGTGAACAATCAGGATTCTCGTGCCTGTAAATTATGAAAGAAGTCAGACTTAGTCACAGCAGTTTCTAGATACAGACCTCCAGTGGTTAGAGTGAAAAAATGCACACTTTCAAGGCTTGTTCAGGAATAGTCAGCAGGCTTTTCAGTGTTCAAGGATCTTTATGCCACTACTTTGCAGTGGGACATGTGGTGCTCCACAGTAACCAGCCCTCCCCTACTTCCGTGCACTAATAAAATGAAACAGTCATGACAATAAAAGCAAAATTCCTCCTAACTTGAAGGAAAAAGTATAAAGATTTTAATCCAACTACAAATGACTCAAAATAGATGCCTCAGGAAGGTTGGACTCACATGGTATGTAAAAGAATAGGAATATAAATCAGATAAACTCACACCCCTTCTCCAGTTTAAAAGTTATATGATCCTGCACAAGTCACTATCCTCTCTAAAACTGACTCCTCATCTCCAACATGGATATGGTGACAAATTGATATCTACTCTCATCATGAAGTTACATTTGCCATCCATAATTCACATAGAAAGTTGCCATAATCCCTGGAAGAATCTGGAAAAGTAAACATTGAGTGATTGCCTGGTGGATACCTTTAAAATATGAATTGGTTATATGGGAAAGGCGACAGGCTTGTATACATTAAGGGAAGAACTAATACCATTATGTAACCAAGTCCACAAAACTACTGCAAGCATCCAGATGAATCCATAAAGAGACTGATTTTTACGTTCACTCCCCTTAACTCAATTCTTCAGAGCCTTAGTGAGCACATGGTTTGTGCCAGGCATTCGGCCAGTGCTCCCCTGCTTTTGAGTGACACAGATAAAGAGATAGCACAGGGAAAGCATGGCTTTAGGCTGGATACAAGGACTCGTCAGGAATGCAAAAAAGTATTCCACAGAGAAGGTCAGTAGACACATAGGTGAGAGAGCAGTGTTTGTGGGCAGCGATGACTCCTTGTGCAGCACTTGAGAGCATATGACATGGTGGCAAAGGTCTGGGGGTGAGCATCTCAGAACTGTCTGGACCCAGAGCAAAACCTATTGCCAAGGTGCTGTGAGACTGAGAGAGCCAGGCAGACAGCGCTAGAATTGCACAGAATAAAATTTATTGGGAGACTTAATGCCAAAAATGTGGTTCCAGAGGGCAATGAGACAAGTGGATGGATCCCCCAAAATTTGGATCAGAAAGAAAATATATGTATACAGTGGTACCTTGGTTCACAAACTTAGTTCTTTCTATAGCTCTGGTCAGACACCGAATTGGACAAGAACTGAATTAAATTTTCCCCTAAGGTCAACATTGAACCTAACCATTGAATTTGATTTGATTCTCTTCCAGTTAGAACTGTGGGAAGAGTTAAATTGGTGAATGAGGTAACACTGCATAAAAAGCAACTTCATCCAAGCTGGAATATCCGTGGTTAATCTCTAAATATTGGCAAAGAAATGGGCACATTTCTAGAAGGAGGTCCATCTGTAAAGCTCCACATATTACTCTGCTGGTTTGGCTTATATATAATATGTTGGGAAACTGTGAAGGAAAACCCAGATTATATTACTCTAGGGTAATCACAGTGGATAAGACTTCAAATGGCCCCAGGCATGTCAAACTGAATCTGGCTTGGCCAGACAAGCTGAGATGAGGCTGTGAAAAACCTTAAATTGTGCCACACTGTCATTTCTATGTGCAGTGGAAGTTAGAGGAAGTTTGCTGTTGTTGTTTGAGTATTTCCAGGATTGGTACCATGGACCAGCCATATCTTCAAGATGCAGGGTCTGTCCATCTATTTCTCCACTGGCATTTTGACCTTAGATGTCACAGTTTGTCATTGTAAGTCAGCTGCTGTAGGTCCGGGCATCACGTCTTCATGCATCAGAGACAAGAAGAAAGGCCATTTCTCTTTGGGCATCTCTGTTAAATCATTTCCCAGATTTGTTCTTACTGCATGCCCAGGATCGAACTGCAATAAAGTCTACAGAAACACCTATCTGGTAATACCAACTTTATGAGCAGCTCATCTTGGATTTCCCAGAACTTTTCTAGTTTTAAAGACAGAGATGTCACATTCTGGGAAACCCATTGCTAGCACTGTCAAAATGACCATGTATAGGAAAGTTGCAGAGGGAAACAAATGGCAAAGATACACCCATAACTTCCAGAAGTGCCTGCAATGCTACAAGCAAAATGTGGGAGGGAAAGGAAGGGCTGTCGCCTGACTGACCCTGAAGTAGATGGAACAGATCATATGAACAAACGGCTGTGAAAACTGAAGAACCGAGTCGCATCCCAGCTTAAGTAACTGGAGCATCATGTTTTACTATGTCTCACAGCTCTGTGGGTCAAAAGGGTAGACACAGCGATGATTCAGGGGAGGTTCTGCTGAGTCTCACAGAGCTGAAATCTAAGTGTCCAACTCCTTCAGACAGTTGGCAGAACTTTATTCCTTGTGGTTGTAGGACTGAGATTCCAGTTTTCATGATATGTAACACTCATTTTCACACCAACTGGAGCATGTCCTGGCCTTTTCCTGACTTGAATCTCTGACTTTACCTTATATTGTCAGCTGAAATGATCTGTATTTGGTACATTATTAAATTGGGACTTATTAATCCAAAATAATCTTGCAATTGTAAAGCAAGCTGATTAGTAACCTTAATGACATCCATGGGGTCCCTTTTGCTATGTAATGTAATTATTTACAGAAAAAATCCTATGGGGGAAAATATTAAAAGGAGCCTAAATTCTGCCTAAGACAGATGATTAGAAAAGCAGTAGTGACATTTTGCTACAACAAAGAATAGGTCTTTGACTCTGAAAACTACACTAGAGTTAAATGGTCTGTCTTACAAAGCACCAAACTCTCCACCCAGAAAAGAGTTTAGAATATACTGAAGAAATGCCTACACCAAAGAATCAGGAACTGTGTGAATGATTTCCATTCATCTCTAACTTTCTGCAATTTCCATTTTCCAAATTGCTGTTATCCTGCTACACAGAGGAAAATATGATGTCTGAATAATGAAAAGACAGAATCTTTCAGAAAATGACCAAACTTCCTTAATACAGATGTGTTGACATTCTATGCAATTGCCTTACACTGAAACTGGAAAGGAGGGGTTTATACAACTTTCACATTTCATGGTATTATTAGTTCTGGAAAGGAAGAAGGCAAACAAGCAAGAAAGAGAGAGAGAGGGAGAGAGAGAAGGAAGGAAGGAAGGAAGGAAGGAAGGAAGGAAGGAAGGAAGAAAGGAAGGAGAGAGAGAAAGAAAGAGAGAGAGAGAGACAAAACAGAGAGAGACAGAAAGTTTTGAAACTGCCAATATTGCTGCTCTTGGGCCAGTCTCCAGTGACTGAACAGTATTATGAAACACTCCCCTGGAAGCAGCTGTGAGAATATCTCTCCGCGTCATGGTTTTGGGGACCTTTCCCCTTTAGGTGATAACCAGCATGCTGAAAGTGGAAACAGACTGTGTGGCCCACCCTGAGACCCAGCTTTTATTGATGATTAATAAAGGGCAGCTGTTACAGACAGGACGGAGCTAGGACAAACAAGAGATGAGGGGTCAGTTGATTTTGCTTTTGGAAAAAAAAGAACCTCATGGACTCTTAAAACCCTATCAGAATAGTAATTTAAATAGAATGTCATCTTTAGATATTAAGCAAGCCTTAAAAGGAAAACTAAGCCCAGGGAAGAATAAAAAATAGCATGACATGGACAAATAGAGGGTGAATTCAATTACCATGACTATCTGGTGCTGCAGTCAGACATTGATATGAAGTAAACCCTGCCAGGAAACCATTAATGAATATCTGTGAGGATGAGTGAATTTTAGATTCTTCTTTACCTATAAAGGTGAAGAGAAGAACGGAGGATATGCCACCTATGCAATTAGGGAACACGTATTTCATCGGTAGATCTGAACAGCAAGAAAGGAGTAGATCAAAACGTGTCAAGCCAGTGATTCCCTCAAAAAGGGGGCCCCCAAATTTACAAAAAGTCTCTGTGCAAAAAAACAAACCTATCAAATTTTCCTGAATGTAGCAGAGATTGTCTAACAGTAAGAAACAAGCAGGCGGAGTGCAGGTGCACAGTCTTGTAATCTCTCCCATGCAGAGGCGGCAGCAGGAGGATCTGAGGTTCAAGACCAGCCTGCACAACTTAGTGAGACCCTGTATCAAAATAAAAAAAATAGGAAGGACTGGGAATGTAGTTCCATAGTACTGAAAAAAGGAAAAGAAAGAAACTCTAGAAACTGATCATGAAAACAGAGAGGGTAAGGAGCTAAGAGAGGGGACCTTTGCAGTAGTTACCATTGGCGATGCGCTCCAGCCTACAAGCATTATCTCATTCTATGCAAACTCACACAGCAAGACTGTTCAGGCTAACGGCACACAAGAGGCAGAACCAAAATAGGACAGTGGCAGTCTGATTATAGGACACATAGTGAAAAGCATGCCACTCTAAAAGAGGTTAGGAGCAGCACATACTTTACAAAACTGAACTCCAGGTTATGTTGGTAGTTTTGTCACAACTTTTCTTGCATAACTGTGAGCATCATAAGAACTTCATGCCTGTCAGGACCATGGACATTCACTGTCATTCCCAATCCCATGCTTCATCTATGTCACTTTCTACGTTCCCACTATCAGCTGATTTTGCTTATCTACCTGTGACTGTTTATGATGGTTATAAAATTAGACCACATACTAGGCTGATATCAGCCTGTGCCGTACCGCCTACTCGCCTCTGACCAAAAGCCTAGAGTTGTGCAGAAGTCTAGCAGTATCTCTACATAGAAAGCACACCGCAGAGTGGAAAGCAACTACCCAAGTGCTCACATCTTCAGGAAGAAATCACGAGCTCCTCTCCTCTTTTCCAAATACACGAAAACCATCCACATGGCCATTAATATCACAACTGCAGTTACCAACACCACTGACTATCAACGTGGAAGAAAAAGGAAAAGTCCCCATATAGAAGTGAAAGGTCCTGGGTTAATAGGTATGTATGTATTCCCAAACTCTTTACACTGAAAATGCCCAGAAGCAATAAATCCTCAGCTCCAAAGCTCATATCCCAGTGCTTAGAGCATGGTTTCTAAATAGCATTATTTTTTCAATTTGTATGAGTACAGATTTACTATACATAATGGTCACATCCCTCATAGGCAGTTGGTCCGTGTACATAACACACCTTGATTCCTTTTTTTAATTCCCTTCCACTCCCCACCCTCATCACTTTCACCAACTCTTTCTCCCTTTCATTTTTGAAAACAGCCAAAAAAAAAAAAAAACTACCTCCATATTTCCTGTTATCTCTTATTTTACTCTTTGGGCTTCTCATGTAAGAGAAATGACAGTATTTAATCTTTCTGTTTTTGTGCCAGTACCACGCTATTTGATCACTGTAACTTTGTCATGAAATCAGGGATTGGGATACCTCCCACTTTGCTCCTACTACCCAGTACTGCTTTTGCTATCCTGGGTCTCTTCCAGTTCCATATGGATTTTAGAGTTGTTTTCTTTAGTTATGTGAAGAATGGCTTTGGTATTTTGATTGCAACTCATTAAATCTGTAGGTCGCCTTTCAAAGTATGGCAATTTTGGCTGGTATATTGGCTGCACCTATCCAACAGGGGACTTCTCCCATTTGCTTATGTTCTCTTTGATCTCCTTTGTAGGGTTTTTTAAATAGATATCTTTCACTGTGATTTTTCACTAATTCCAATACCTTAGTTTAGTCTCCTTTGAGCAACCTAATTCTGGCGGTTTTTCTTTTGGAGGTGATTCATTGCTTTTCTCTATCAGCCTTTAAGATTCTGTGCTTAGTTGTATTTCTGGTACTTTATTGTTATGCAGTGTGGGGTCTTTTCTTCTTTTCTTTTCTTTCTGATCATGGCTATTTGGGGTTCTATATGCCTCCTTTTATCTGTATGTTAAATTCTTTTTTCCATGTCTGGAAAGTTTTCTGCTATTACTTGTGTTTATGGTTTTTGTGCTGCCTTCCAATATTCTACAAATTCCAGTTACTCCTATGTGGATCCTCTTTCAGACATCTAGGAGCTGCTGGATCCACTTCTCATGCTGTCATGTTGTTTTTAATGTGTCTCTTATTCACCAATCACTGACAATAGTCCTGTCTTCTAGTTCTGACACTCTCTCCTCAAACTGTTTTCTTCAACTGCCCATATCTTTGACAGAATTTTTAGTTTACCTAACTTCTGTTTCATACCATTTTATGAACCTTATTTTCTATGCTGAGCATTCATGTTTTATATTGTTTTGTTTAGCTCAGCTAGTATTTTTAGTGTCTTCTGTAAACTTTGCTGGTTGTTTTGTTTTTATTAGGCTTATTATTTGTTTAATTGTATCTTCTAGTGCTCATCAAGTACCTTACTGATCTGATTTTACTAATTTCCTTTGTTATCCTTTTGAGTACTTTGGCTGTGTGACTTTTGATTTCCTACCCCTTGATGGTCTATGGATCAGTTCTGGGGGGCACTTGGGAGATTTTGAAGGTATTTTGTTCCCTTGTATTCTCATGTTTCTATTTTTGTTGGTTTGCTTGTTTGTTTTTTGTATTGAGATTTGTGGGTTGGTGATGGCATCACATTTTGCTGTTAGTATGGAGACTTCTTTAATTAATGCCTGCTTCTCAGCAATGCCTTCTGGGCATGGCTACTGTAGATTTTTCCCTCTGTCCCAGAATCTAATCCTCTCCATTTATTTGGGAGAGGAGGTTGCACTGTATTCACCCTAGTACCTACTTCTCTGGGAATGTGCTACCGTATTGCTAATGGCACAAAACCAATCCAGATATTGGCCTGCAGAGAAAACCAATAACAGCAACAACTATGTCACTACAGTTATAGTAATAAAATCAATAACAATAATTGCATCAAAGACAAACTGGATATTGACATACCATACAAACCAATAATTTATAACCCTTAATACAGAAAAGAGGTCTATAATTGTATTCTAAACACAGGGATGAGCCCAATATTGACCTAGAATAAATATCTACTAAATAGGACAACTTCACCTCCACTAACAATAGTATAGTACTCAACAGGAATAGCATACACTTAAGTAACTATTTAAAGATTCATAAACTTAGTGGTTGTACTAGTAAAGAGAGAAGGGTGAAACCCGAGAGTGAGAAAATTCAAGTAAAAGAGAATTAGTAGTATTAGATAACAGTAACATGGAAAAGAAAAAAGAAAGATCAGACAGGAAAGTAAAAGAACAAAGGTGAAAGAAGAAAACAAAAAAATCCAAGAGAATAAAACTCAAATCTGAAAAATCCAACAAAGGTAAAAGAGTGAAAAAAAAGAGTCCATTCAAAAGAAGTCCTCTATCCTGTTAAATGATTGTTTAACAGTCTTGGAGTCTAGCAAATCACAATTTTCTCCATTTAGGTTTATAATCTGTGGGTTTGTGATGTGCCCTTCTGGGCCTTGGGGGCCTGTTTGTCCATACACCCCCATGTGGCAAGCGTTAAAGCTAAAGTATGTCTTTGTTCACATTGGTAGATGAGAAAAGCACTCAGTCTTTTAGTCTCTGCTGAATATAGGCCACAGGGCAGGGGTTCAGGCAAACTCTTGGACTTAAAGTCAACACTGTCAGATCCAGCCTTTTCTGAAAGACCCACTCACTCACGGGGTCTGGGTTCTCACACTGATAGGTAGAAGCTATGTCCTTCCTGTCCTGAGCTTGCACTGCTGTGGGGATATGTGTCTAACCTGCACCCTGTCCATGGCTGTCTCTCTCCCAGTAACTATAGAAGGTTAACACTGGAAACCCTGTAGTGGGGTTGTTCTTTGGCTCAAGCAAACAATCTTCCTGAAAGTGGAGCTCGGTTAAACACTTTCTAGGAGTATGTCAAGTCCTGCACTGAGTTTCTTCTCTAACTCTAGCCTGCCATGAAGGAATCACTTTCAGAGTAAATTCCCATGCTGTTTTTGTTTAGAATAGCTGTGAGATTTTCACAGGGCTACTGCTGTTAGCCAGGTCTGTTATTTCCCCCTGAAGTTGCTGACTCTCTAGAGCTAACATTGGATTTTTCCAAGATCAAGTTGATCTGTACTTCTGTTACACAGTGCAAATCAGAAACAAAACAGAGTGGGTTTGGAGTTGGTGGATGGCTGAGGACAGGGCACAGAACCCCTGGACTTGGAGGTAAAGAGGAATGAATACCCCCCACAGAAGTCTGCATAATTTCTATGGTTTCTTTTACCATTAATATTTAGTTTCACTACATTATAATTTGTTAACATGCATTGGATAATTTTGATTTTTTTTGCATTTACTTAAGCATAAATAGCTGTCTTTAATAAAAGGCACCATAAGTGCTTATTAATCTCTATAATTCCAACACAATCTTCCACATTATCCATGGAGAATACATTAGATGCCTGAACCTGCAGATTGTACATCTTGGGAAAGTAGCTAACTCCAAGGTTTGAACAAGGAATATACAAGATGAACATTTAACAATTATTGCATACAGGAAACAGTCCAAGAATCAGCAAATGGGATTGTACTAAACTAAAATCTTCACATAGCAAAATAATCAACCAGCACAATGACAAAATAACCCACATAATGACAAAAAAAAATTTACCAGCGATTTCTCAGACAAAGGATTTACATCTGGAATATGAGTATAAGAAATATAAAGAATTCAAAAAATTAGACCACCCCCAAAATAAAAGACCCAATCAAAAAATGGGCAAGTAGACCAAATAGACACTTCACAGGAAAAGTACAAATGGCCAATAAATACATGAAAAATGCTCACTATAAATGGGCATTAAAGAAATTCATAGTAAAAAACAGTGAAATCCAACCTTACCCAAGAAAGAATAGTCATCATCAGGAAATCAAGTAACAGCAAACACTGTAGAGACTGCAGAGGAAAGGATCCCCTATACATAAAAACAAACAAGTAAGAAAAATAAAACAGGTAAAATGGCATAACCCTATAGTCCCAGATATTCAGGAACTAGAGCAATAGTATCATTTTAGCCCAAGAACTCAGGACCAGCTTAGGAAATATAGTGAGACCTTGTCTTATTTTTAAAAAAAGAAAGAAGAAAGAAAGAAAGAAAGAAAGAAAGAAAGAAAGAAAGAAAGAAAGAAAACACAAGCAACAATTACTACTGTAGATAACACCCACTAACGTATGATAAAATTGGTTGGTGCTGGCCATGGCATGGTGGTGCACCCTCCATAATTCTAACACTTAGGAGGCTGAGGTTTGAGTATCACTGTGAGCTTAAGGACAGCCTGGGTTACATACAATGACACATGGTGACTTTAAGGCCACTTTGTACTACATAGTGTGACTCTATCACTATTAAAAAATCAAAAAAAATCAAAATACATAAATAAGTTGGCAAAAATTTGAGCAGGAACAGGATATTTGAATAATTTGAAATTATTTCTCTAATATTTGACAAACAAAAGATAATAACTCTATTTTGGAGAAACACAGTAAACCTTAATTCAAGACATGACACTGGGTTACAACAACCCATCCCATACTTTTCTACAGAGAATTTGGCCTTTAGCATAATAGTATCCTGCTATGTATCTCAGGAGCTTTACCTGGGGCATATAGGAAGCAACTTTTTGTTTACCCACTTGGTATGATGAACAGCAAAGTGTGTAAATGTGTAGAAAATTTCAAAACTAGAGTTTTTACCTGCATAATGCCTAATAGGTTTTGCATATGTTTACCTGAGCATCACAGGGGGTAAAAGACACCCATGCCAATCTTCAGTTCTGTAAACATGTATTTTACCATAAATGGAATGCAGGTGTGACTCACCGTAGCTGTGCCTGAGGAAAGCAAAACCCATCTGTGCATTCACTCACTTGGCAGACAAATGGCACGGTGTGTACAGGAGATCCAAAGAAGCATCATGTCAGTTTTACTCATGAAATACTCATTGTTAAATTTCTGTGCATTTAAGATTTGTTTTTAAAAAGCATTTTCTTTTGATTTTTCTGGAAAAAGTATCCAAATTCTGTGCAATAGCACATGAATTTACAAGTTTTGGAGGAATTCAAGAATGAATCATTAAATCATTCATGCATGGCTGTTGAAGATGATAATAGCTTTCTTGTTGGTAATGTGAACCAAAGTTCCTGTGACTAAAATGAAGCAAGAACCAACTGACACAGACACAGAGAATACAGACCTCCTCGATTCAGACAATGAAAAGTTTGACTAGCAGAAACTGTACAAATGGTCACTCAACCAAATGGGATAATCTAATGATAGAACTAGTTCTGAAAATATAGTAAGGATTTTAGCCAGGTCTAGAACCTATTGGATGGAATGACAGCACTGCCATTCAATGTTGGAAATTGTTTGTAACAGGAAATGTTACAAGATGTTGTGAAATACACAAATGCTGAAATACAGGTAAAATGTTCTGTGTGCATCAATCTCCATACTCAAAAATGCATTTATTCTGGCACCTCACTAGCTGAATTGAAAGCATTTATAGGTCTGCTGTACTTAACAGGGCTTTCCATTGGTAACTGCAGGAATGTAAAAGACTTACAGAAACATGGTAGGCATGGGTTTGAGGTTTATAGCTCAATGATGACAGAGGAGATTTGATTCCCTTCAAAATTGCCCAAGGTCTGGTGAAAAAACATTCACCTAGACAGAAAAAGAACTGATAATCTGAATTCTATTCATTTAGGGCTTGAGAGATTTGTGGGTAACTGTCAAGCAACTTACACACCATCTGAATGCAAGAGTATTGATGAACATCTTGTAATATTTCCTATTCACTGTAGTTTCTGGCAGTATAACCAAAAACCTTCAAATATGACATAAAAATTTATGTTCTTGAATGTATGAAGACTTATTATGCTTTCAGTTTAGAAATTTATCCTGGAACTCAGCCACTTGGTCCCGATTTGGGTAGTAACAAACTAAATGATGTCGTGAATAGACTTGCTGCTCCCATCTCCCAAACTAATCAGAATGCGACATTCGACAATTGGTTTACCAGTTTCCAAATGATGTTGCATTTGCTAACAGAGTGTAAGTTGATCAGCACAGCAACCGTACTACACAGGAACAAAGCAGAATCAAGTGAAATGTTGCAATTTCAAAACAGAGAATGGTATAGTACAATCTTGGGATTTCAGGAAGCTGTAACACTTGCCTCATATATGTCAAAGAAAAAATAATCAGGTACTGTTGAAGTCAATAATGCACCATGAGGGAAATACTGATAAAGATATTTGACAAAATGTAAACCTGAGGTAGTAATTTTGAACAACAAAACCAAAGCAGAGCAGATGTGGCTGATAAGTTATGCCCCAATTATGATGTCACTAAAAACACAAAGCATTGGCCAATGGTGTGTTTTGCTGAATCCTAAACATGTGTGGTGTAATTTGATAGTTTAAAAAGAAAGCAACAAATGCAAATTTCTTAAAGAAATTTTCTTAGAAGATTGGAACTGGATCTCATAAGAGATCATTTACAACAGAGGAAAAATAAAAATGTTTCTGCTCAGGTAACTACTCAAAAAGCTGTGGTGCACACTGGTGAGCTGACAGTTGTACAGGGAAGTACAGCATCACAAAGACCTACTATGACAACAGAAAAACCAGAGGTAAACTGTGCTGTACAGGAGAAGACAGGCAAATGAACCATTTGTGTTATCATTGTAGGTGATTCTTGGGTATACAGCACACAGTTGTCATGTGTGAAAATGCCTTGGGTGTGATAATTGAAGCAAAGGTTATTTTTGTTGTAGAGTTCTATTGGCATTTTCATTCTAGTTAATATAAGAATTTATTTCTGAAATTATCCTTTAAGTTTTGTAAGCAAGTACACAGCTGATGTGAAATTATTAATGTCTATTCTAAATGCACAATACATACTAAGAGTTTAACACTCTATTTATTGAAAAATTATGTTCCCATTAACTACACATTGTATAATATGATAAGGACCTCCTGACAAAACAGTAAGACCTGAAAGATCTCAACTATAGTCTACAGAAAGGCCAGGAAAACAAAAGCAATACATATGTAATAGAACTTGTGGTTGTCATATGTGAAGACTGCCTTAGGTGTGATAATGAAGATCATTTTCTTTGTAGAGCTCTATTAGTATTTTCACTTTGTAGAGCTCTATTAGTATTTTCACTGTAGTTCATATACTCTTGTTATCTTTTAGATTTTGTACACCAAAAAACAGTAGATGTTGAAAATTTTGTTTCTTTTTTTATAAACAATAAGTATTAAGAACTCAATACTCTATCTTTATAATTTCTTTTCCTGTTAAGTCTTCATTACTGTAATAAACCCATATGTTAAAATTAATAATTAATTAATGAAAATATTCTAGGTCCAACTTTTTTTTTGTTGGTTTTTTGTTTGTTTGTGTGTTTGTTTGTTTGGTACTAGGGATTGAACTCACGACAGCATGCTTGCAAGGCAGGCACTTAAGCCACCAAAACTCCAGCCCCAATAAAAATATTCTAAAGAATAAGTGTGAATATTATAAACCCACAATAATGCACCTTTATGACAAAATTGGTGCTATGCCTGGTAGTCTACAAAAGTAGTCAAAGTTAATATCACTAGTAATAAGACAATCCAGTGTCATTTGTGACCAGATATAATGCTTTCTGATTGTGTGACCTCTTTGGTATTATTGATAAAAATGTGTTACTTTAATCTAATCATGAGAAAATACCTGACAAACCTAAACTGAGAGACATCCTACAAAATAACTGCCCATACTTTTCCAAACTGTTAAAGTCCAAAGAAACAAAGACTGAGGGACAGTTCAGATTGGAGATCAAGGAGACTTGGCCACTAAATGCAATGTAGGGCCCTTGATTAAGAAAAAAATGGGAAAAGGTAAAATCTGAATGAAGTATGCAGTTTAATATTAGTATATAAATGTTAATTTCTCATGATTAGTGAAGTTGTTATACGCCTGTATTACCTTTCCATTTCTGTGAGAAAATACCTCACACAAGCAACTCAAAGTAGGAAAAGTTTATTGTAGCTCACAGTTTCAGAGACTTCAGTCCATGGTAACTTGGATCTGTTTCTTCTGGGCCTTGGTGAGGCAGAGCATCTTACTGAAGAGTGTGTGAGCGAGCAGCTCACCTCTGACACACAGGAGGATGAGAGAATGTGTGGGTGGGCTTCCTCCTCCTTCTGCTTTTATTCCATTGGCCCCTCAGCCTATGGGGAGGTCCACATGCCAATCATCTCTGGAAACACCTTCAGAGATACACCCAAAACTGTATGATTCCTTAGGCATTTCTCAATCCGATCAATGTGACACTTAAGATTAACCACCATAATTATATTAGCAAAAGCTAGGAAACTATTATCTTAGCAACTTTTGTGCAAATGTAAAAATATTTTTTAATAAAAGTTTAAATATAATAAAGACTCTTTAGAAAATGACCATAAAATTAGTGCTTATGAGGTGTATCTCCAAAGCTAAACATAAAAGAAAACTTCTCCTAAATATTTTTATTATTAAAAGAAATAATGAAAACCAAAGAATTAACTCTTTAAAATTCAGGAAAGTTTAAAATATATGCATATATAATCCAATAAAAAAGAAATCATAAGAATAAAAGCAAGTATAAATAAAGTGAAAAAGAACAAAAAAGAAGTA
The DNA here is from genome assembly GCA_004027455.1 of Hydrochoerus hydrochaeris. Taxonomy (NCBI): domain Eukaryota; kingdom Metazoa; phylum Chordata; class Mammalia; order Rodentia; family Hydrochaeridae; genus Hydrochoerus; species Hydrochoerus hydrochaeris. The sequence goes on along the minus strand of PVLA01000801.1, from coordinate 61,810 downwards.
ATGCAGAATGAATTGAAAGAGAAAATACAAACGAACCAGTTGGAGTCTAGGAAAAGGGCCATTGATATATATTGTTTGTATGTTGGTGTAAAGGTCATTGATATGTATGATTTATATCCATTTATGTGTATATACAGTCTGTAAAACCATAAACATACACTATGTATTTCAACTCTTATTTTACTAAAAGGAAAGTATTCTAGGAAGGCATAATTTATGAAAATTGACACAAAACACAGATGAAGTTGAAAAGTCTAGTAATAATGGAAAAATAGTAAATAGAGCTGTTAAAGGCATATTTGCAAAAGATTCTTAAACAACTACTTTTGTAAATGTATTCTTTCAAAAGTCCAAGTAATATTTGATACACTAACTCTGGTTAATTAAATTGTTTTAGATTATAGAAATAGAAAGCATGCTACTTCATTTTCTAACATGAAAATGGTTCTGATGCAAAATGTGATTACAAAATAAAACTATTCACATTGGATGTGTAACTAGCACCTCACAGAGCTTCAACTCCTACTTTTAGAATTTTGCCCCATATCTTTCAAATTTGAAAACTGACAAATGCAGAAAATAGAATGAAAGATAAAGTTTTCAAGTAGTTGGGTCATTCTGCTTTTTATTTTCCTTGGTTATCTCTCATTGTTATCCCATCTGTCCCACTCCTCTTAATATTGTTCTGGATGCATCTTAAGAAGTCACTTCATCTTGGAGTTTTCTGCAAATCTCAACCCTTTCCCACCCCACCTCCCATTTCCCTGCTGTCCTCCGATTACTGCCTGTCCTTGTATCTCTTGCACACATTCTTTTAAAATGGGAATTAATCAGAAAGTCTGGCCACATTGATTTTTAGAGATCTTTCTTTTTTCTTCTTTACCAAAAATCATTTGTAATTATATTTTCAGAATTTAATTTTTAAGTGCCTTTCTTCTTTTGTGTGCTATTGTGCATTTTATAATGATTTTAAATTCAGAATATCAGCTCTCTTTGTCCCTCAAGCTTTTGAAATCTGAAGACCTAAGGACAAATTGTGGCTAATGTGCCTAGAGGTGCCCGTTAGTATCCATGAGATAGCATACTTCCTCCAAACGCTCCTCTCCATTTTGCTGAACCAACAATTCCACCTAAGGTGACATGAAACAGCTATTTCACTAGACTTGCTTTTCAATTTTTCAGGAGATGAGATTCTTCAAATTTCAATTTTAAAAAAAACAGACTTAGTATCTTTCATGTGAGTGGTATCCATTTGTCTCACACATGTACTAGCAGGGAATGCATATATAACAGGAAAAAGAATAATTCTAGAAATGCACAGAGCCAACTAACCCTCAGCAACATCTCTTACAAACATAAACTCAGGTGACTGCTGTCACTCTGCCACTTTTAGAGTACACTGTGGGCACCTCTGATATCTAAGAGACACTAACATACCCTGTTCCCTCTGTGGAGTCTGGAGCAGCAGGATCATCACAGAGGGTAGGGAGGATGAGGAATTTCTTACATAGGAGGCCATTGCTTAAGTCCCAGCCAATGGCAGAGTCAGTCTCTTAGATCCTGGCACAGAAAACCCAGCAGGCCAAAGACCTTTATTACTATACTTCAAAGCCAGCCTTGCTAGGGAGCAGCCACAGTAAACAGCAGGGACTGTTGCCAGAGAAATAGGAATGGATGTCACAGAGTGGGAGCATTCAGAGTAAATGACACAGAGGGGTGACCTCTTCCTACTGTGCTCAGCCATTGAGCTAATGTTGAACCCAGTAAAAAAATTAAAGGTCTGTGCCTGAACCATTAGTTTGCATTTCATTTCCTTTTAGAAAATTTCTGTCAGCTTCCTTCATATTGCTTACATTTCAAACAAGGTGTTAATCTCTTAATGGTTCTATAGATTATTTTTTAAAATTTTAATTTAAAAGGACCAAGGATTTAGCTCAGCGACATAAGAGTCTGCCTGGCAAGCGTGAGGTTGTGTATTCAATCCCCAGTACCAAAAAAAAAAAAAAATTATTTTAAAGAGAGAAAAAATAAAAATTCAAAACAAGATAATAGAGGTATCAAAGGTAAATACATTAATACATATTGTTATCTATAAATTAGTTAAAAGAAACCAGCATTTAATTGTCCAAACAATATTAGCACAAACCTTTCTTTTCAATAAACTAAATGAAATTAGTAGTATAAGTATCTTAACTGTCATAGATATAGATATAGACATTTTTGCTTTTATTTTCTTTCTTTTCTGTGTTCCTCTATTCCAGTTTCTCTTTCCTTTTGAAACTTCTTCCCATTTTACAATATCTATTATACATTTTGGATATTATTTACTCCTTCAGCTTCTCACCCTAGGGGGAAAATATGTTCACACATGTATGTTTGATTTATTTCACTTGCAAGTATAGTTTTGAGCTGCATCCATTTACCTATAAAAGCCTCCAGTTTATCATTCTTTTTGGCTGAGTAGTACTCCATTGTATAAAAAGACCATAGCTTTTTTTATCCATTCCTCTGTTGATGGGCATTTGGATTGCTTCCAAGATTTAGCAATGACAAATTGTGCTGCACATATATCATATATAGGTGTACATATATTACTATGGTGCTATGTGTTTAAATCTTCTGGGAAGATACTCGGAAGGGGAATAGTTGGGTCAAATGGGTCATACAATCCTAGTTTTCTGAGGAATCCCCACACTGATTTCCACAGTGGTTGAAGCAGTCTACACTCCCACCAACAGTAGAGAAGTTTCCTTTTCCCCACAGCCCCTCCAGCATCTGTCATTGGTTGATTTCTTGATGATAGTCATTCTTTCCAGGGTAAAATGAAATCTCAGTGTTGTTTTAATTTGCATCTCTCAAATGACCAGGGATGGTGAGTATTTTTTCATTTACTTATTTGCCATTTGTAGCTCTTCACCTGAGAATTACTTTTTTCAACTCAGATGCCCATTTTTGGATTGAGTCTTTAAATTTGGGAGTTATGATTTTTTTTTAGTTCTTTATATGTTCTGTTTTTAAAGTACAAGAAGAAAATAAAAGATAAAATGGCATATCTATGTATTCACTATCCAGAATTAACAAATATTGATTTTTAGCCATTTTCATCTCAATTTGTTTTCATTGTGGGAATAAAACATTACAAATTGAATATTTTTTGTTGTTGTTGTTCGTTTGCTTCACAAAAAAGTTTAATAAAGGACTTTTTGCTGTTACAAGACTGCTGGTAGGGGCTGGATGGATATTAAAAGACACACAGGAAAATCAGAAATGTCTCTCACAGTGCAACCCTCTCTCCAGCAGCCTCACAAATCAGATTCTCCAGCAGTCCCTGCTCCTGTTTCCTTCTGGTTCTCAACCCTTTCTTCCTGGCCACTCATCCTCTGCCTCCCTGGCCAATGTGTCTGACTTCCACACCTTGGCCAGTCTCTCTCTGGCTTTCTCCACTCTCTGAGTCTGTCTCTGGATATCTGCAGCATTGACTCACTGGCTGGAAGAGAGAGATAAAAGACCAAAAGCTTCCAGAATCATCTCTTTCCAAAACGGAAAGGCCAGGCGTGGGCTGCAAGCTGTCACACCACACTGGCCCAGGAATCCTCCTTGACTTCCTGCAGTCAGTATTTTAAAGGTGCTTTTGAAATCCAATCAGCTTAAACATTCTTCTTCAGTGCCCTGGTGCTTGAGTGCCTGCAGCCTCGGGCTTGCTCAGGGCTGCTGAGGCTTCCCCAACTCATCCTCCGGTGGACCACACCTGACCTCCTTGCCTGGGTGAGTGGTGATGAGAATCACTGGCCTTTATAAGATGCAGCTGGTCAACCGCACAGGGCAGAGCAGTCCTGCAGTTGGCCTTGAGGGCCTGGACATATGGTTTCCTCTGCAAGTTCAGGGGTGTCGTGCTTCTTTCGAATTTTCACACAGAAACCTGTCTTGGTACTAGGTGTATTGCTGGCTCCTCCCCCATGATCACTACCGCTGCAGGGTGCTCTCCTGGGATGCAGACAGGCTGAGGCTTCCTACAAAATGCCATACCTTTTGTTCCTATTTCTGACGCTACCCCTTACTCTCTCCAGAGGAGATTACACAAATACATGCGCGCGTGCGCACACACACACACACACACACACACAAATATGCACCGTGTAGCACCATTAATGATTACAGCTCAATGGAGTCGAAAACTTCCTATCATCCACTGATTCTCAGCCATCTTAGTGTCACACCGAGGTCCACTGCTCCAATGTTTACGAGGACTCCAGTGTGCACAAATCTACTGGCTGCCAATCATAAAAAGCCAGGGCACATGTCATTCTGGGCAGTCCAGGTCACAGGATATTTCATAACAAAAATAAGTGTCTGTGTTACCAGCTAATAGTCACTAAACTATGCTCTTTGCTGGTGTTTTATAGTGTATTCCTCCTACTTGTAAGTAAAAGCTTTAATGTAAAACTATGGTATGTGACTCCAATCACAGACTCTTCCACCTCATGGTCACTGAGCCTCTTGAGTGCATTAAAAGACCCCACCGAGTGAATGATGTCTAATTTGGGTAAATTCACACTGTGATGTTTACACGATGGTAAAACTCTACAGAAATATGTCCTGTAAGACATCCCCTTATGTGTGCATTCATACATACATTGCATGTACATACATAAATGGACAAGGGTAAGTGATACCTACAATCCCTTTTGGCTTTATTCAATTTAAATAAATGTATCATAGGAAACATGTGACTTCTTTTTCTCCCTCAACATTATGCTTGAGAAGTTTGAAATCATGCTGACAATTCAACTCCAATTCATTCATTTTTCCTCCTTTGCCATGTTCTGGCACATGATGCTCTGTGGTTTCCCACTCCTCATTGAAAGACATTTGTGTTGCTTCTGGATTGTTGCTCTTACAAACTGTGCAGTAGAGATTGTGTCTTAATGTACCTGTGCAAATTAAGCATGTGGGGGCAACCAAGGAACCCGCTCACCTCCCTGGTAAGCAGCCGTGGCTCGAGCGAGCAGCAAGTAACTCAGGGAACCAGCCAGCGTCTCCTGAGATCTGCACCATGTTGGAACTTAGGGCACTGGGAAACAAGGGAACCAGCTCACCTCCCTGGTAGGCAGCTGTGAGACTACCGGGCTGAGAATCAAACATCCCTCCTCCCCCCATTAGCAAATGGGAGCCAGAGGTCTGAGCATCTCTTGGGAGGCTGACCATATGCAATGTAGCAAATATGGGGGATTTCCTTCTACCATGTCTTTGAAGGCAAATATTGTTATCATTGCTTTGCTTTGCTTTGTTTAATTGTATTGCTCTATTCAATACTCTGTTTTGATAGCTTTTATGATGTTCTGTTTTTGGTTTGATTTTGCTATACCTGATTTATTGGACACCTATTGTGAAGATAACGAGCTATACTATGGTACCTATTACTGTTATCCCGGTAAACTGCTGTAAAGTTCTGTACCAATTTCACTGCATTGTCTTGATTGGCTTTGTTCCATCTTGTTCTGCTGTATTTTACTACCTCCAAAATAATAATAAAAAAAATTCAGCATGTGAATCAAGAAGCTGATTGGCCCATCAACAGCAAGAGTAGCAGAAGAGAGAAAAAGTATTTTAGGCTTTTTGTGTCAGTCAGGCTCTGACTGACAATTTTTCAGCTATATCATCCTGACAGGAGAGCAGCTGTAGACAACACAAAAACTAAGGACTGTGTTTGATTCACAGTGAAACTTCCCACAGCCATCTGATCACGTGTGCATCTCCCACATCTCCAGATGCAGCCACTTCCACTCAGAGCACCTCTGCCCACTTACCTTTTCTGTCACTTTCTAGTTAATGAGACAAAATGCCCAACACATACAATTTAAATTAGAAGAGGTCCATTTTGGCTCATGGTTTCAGGTGTTCAGTTTATGGTCAGCTAGTTCCAAGGCAGAAATGGCATGGTACAAGAACCTAGCAGAGGAAAGCACTTCAACTCATGGTGTCCAGGAAGCAGAGAGAAGGGAGGAGCTGAGGACAAGAATACACCCTTCCAGTCACACCACAGTGTGACCAGCTGCCCCAATCAAGTTCTGCCTCCTAAAACCACACTCAGCTCTGAAATCATCAGTTGATTAATTCATTGGTGAGTACAGTGTCCCTATGAATCAATCATCTTCCCAAAGCCCCATGTCTGGATACATCATATTTTCAGGCTGTGGATAAAGTAGTGTGTCATGGTGGAAATGTGATTTAGAAAAACTGCTCACCTCATGGGACACAGGAAGGGTTTGGGGTCACAATATCCTCTTTCGGGGCATGTCCTCAGTGACCCAACTTCCTATCCAGATCCCACCTCTTAAAAGTTCTGTAGTTTCCCAATAATGGCATAGGTTGGTGACCAAGCCTTCAACTTGTAAGCTTTAGGGTAATACTTACCTAAATCATGGCAGGCACACATACACACATCTGTGAATAACGGAATAGTTACAGTCAACCATTCAGTGCAGCCACTTGTGAAAAATACAACAGAAGGTATGCACAATTTTTATGGCATTGTTTGCCATAGAAAAAGAATAGAAAACATTTCAAAGTTGATAAATAACTTGTTGCATGGTAATACAATGGAGGTACGCAGTTAAACGCCACAAATGAAACACAGACAAACACATGAATGTGGACATAAGAATCATGAAATAAAGTTTAAAAAGCAAATCACAAATCTCATTAACATGTACCATTTTTTAGTTAAAAACAGGCAAAACGGAATAGTAGTGTAAAATACACACATGTTGAAATAAGTGAAAAAAAAATCAAAGGAATCAGTAAAACTTGAAATCAGTAAAACAGAGACAGAATAGAAAGAAACATGTATGGAGCTTAAACATTATTACTCATGTTCTAGTTCTGAATTTGAGTGGCAGTCACAGTTATTCATTATGTTCCATAAATTATATACGCATTACATTTATTGTTTTATGTCAAATACTTCTGTCAAAAATAATCATGTAAGTGCCCTCTCAATGACATTATTGTTACATGTATACAATGATTGATAAGGTCATTAGTCATAGTAAAAAATAACTTTTAAATGTAGCAGATTTCTACTTTCCAAGCTGAAAAGGCAAGAATGATGTCCTACTTTTACTATATAAGAAAAAATTAAGACATAGTTGTACCCTTGTTATACCGCATTATATTGTAGACTATCCATATACAAATGTACCTGTGTGCACACATAAATAGAAAATATTTGAAAAGATACATAAAAATGTGTTCATGTGTCCCCTTAGGAATGGGATTAGAGAACTGGAAAAAGGGAAAGATTACCACTTTTCATTGCTTCCTGCATATATTTCATAACTCTCTACAGAAAGGGTTTAGTAAAGGATTGCATTAAAGAGTATTACACTGGGAACGTAATTGTGCTATAATCATAACTGGTCCTTATTGAGCACTCGCTATGGGTATAGAGAAAGCACTGAATAGAAGTTCGTGATTGTCATTTTCACTCAGAGGTCAACATCCAATATGGCACCATGCCCCACAGGATCTGTTGAAGAAAGAAAGCTTTTTGTTTGCTTTGCTTTGCTTTGTTTTTGTCTTGTTTTATTTTGTTTTGTTTTGCTTTGCTTTGCTTTGCTTTGCTTTGCTTTGCTTTGCTTTGCTTTGCTTTGCTTTGCTTTGTTTTGCAGTACTGAGGATCAAACCAAAGCTTTCACCCTGGACTACAATCCTAATCCTTTTTTCTCTTTTTTTTTCTTTTCTTCTCTGTTCAGACAGGGCCTCATTAAGATACCACGTTGTCCAGGCTGCACTTGTACGTGGTGATTTTCCTATCTCAGCCTGGAAGTGGGGATTTTGTAACCCGGAAAACAAAAGACGTGACCTGAGACATGATTACTTGGCTTCAAATAATTTCAGCACTGTTCTTCAGAACAATGATGCGCTATTTCAGGGAGAAGCACTGGGCCACTAGACACAGCGCTGAGAGAGACAGAGAGCCCTTCCAGGAGGCACCAAGCGGCCTCAGGGGAAGCGCGTGCGCCACCCAGCCGCTCAGGACCACTCACCGGACTTCAGGTCCAGTTCACTGGGCAGTCAGCCAAGGGCCCCCCGGAAGACCTCATTCTGTGAGGTCCTGCTATCCACGGTCAAAGCAACAGGGCCAACGTGAAAGGATGGAGCTTTCTTGGGTTGGAAAATGTAGATGAGTGGTTTGTCCCTCCACAAACTGGAAAGGGATGTGTGGACATTTATGTTCTGAGCCAGATGCTGACATCAGGGCTTCTGTCAGAGGTTCATCACAGGCTGGGGGACAACTATGCTTTCCCTCAAAACACGTGAAAGGCAGGAGGCCACCCTCTTCTCTGAGATAGTGGGGAACCTACCTTAGGTACCAAAACAGAAGGCGAAGGGGAAGACAGAGGAGGGAGCCAGAAGAGCGCAGAAGATGAGAGTGAGGCAGACAGACACCAGGCTCCACACGATCAGGGGGAACCTGCGCGGGAAGCGGGGAATCTGAGCCCCGTGGACTGTGGGTTCCATCCGGGATAAACCTTGGAATGGACTGTAACCAGGAATGAGAAGTCTGGTATTTTGTAATTTCTGGAGAGTTCCCTTTTACATTCCCTTTCCCTTCCGTAAACACGATGAAAAACCACTGCCCGCCGTGTGTGGTCCCCGTGGCACACAGGAGTGGAGGTCACAGCCAGGACAGGGAGAGGGAAGGAGCCCAGGAGCCACACTGGTGCCAAGCGCGGTGCAGCAGAGGAGCTGCCCGCCCTCTGCTGGCTGAATGCGGGAACTGCAACGTGGCGGCTCTGCCCTGCAGAGTTTGAGAAAGGGTCAACAAGCCAGCAGCCAGTGAGCAAAGGGTGCCTTTCTCAGCTAAAATTCCGCTGGGGCCTGAGACTGCAGAACCGGCTAGAAATTTTGCAGAGAAATGGTTTTTGAGAATGACTGTCAGACAGAGGTGATGCCATGTCTATTTTTTTGGTGATTATTAGTTTGCAAAAACCCTCCCACTTGTCCTCTGGTAATTCACCCATGAAGAGTTGTGCTCCCCTTTTGCGGAGACACCCGGTCCTCCCTCTGGTTTTGTGAAAGGGCCTGGTGCACAGCGGAGGAGCTCCATTCTCTGACTGAGCCTCCAGCCTCGTCTCCACACACTACCCAGCCTGACGGTATTCAACCTGCCTAATACATCAGGAGATGTTCACTACTACCAGTCAGACTCGGGCTGGCTCCAGTCTCTGTGGGCACAGAATCCCTAAGAGATCTGGACACCAAGGTCTCAGGACATTGACTCCACTGTCAAGGAACCCGGATCGGGAAGACCCAACATGATCCACCTCAGTCTATGGCCTTTACCGATTATGCACATGTATTGCCGTAGTGGAGGGTTTATCATAGCAGCGGGCTTTTCTTCTCAGTAGCGTTGCGTGTTTTGCAATTACAAGATAATAAAGGGAAGGTGGGTTAAGGTGGGCTGTCTGCAAATCTTCCTGATGCTCACAAGTTAAACTTTTGACATCGAAGTCACCCCACTGCTTGAAGCCACCGAGCCCAGCTGGAGGTATTGAGCCAAGAAGGTCAGTAGTTGGCCAAGCAGAGCCTGCCCGTCTTATCCCAGCCAAGGTGGTGAGCCCCTTAGCACCTTGTCAAACACTAAATTTAATCCCGGTTTTATTTTCCGATCGCTTTTTTTAAAATGCACTCACCAGTAAGCGATAGGGGGGAAAAGGTCCTTTTAAAATGATTTATTATGTGTTAACAGCTAAAGAAAACCTAAACAATGTCTCCATAAAGAGCCAAGATCAAGTTTTTAATTAAGACCCACAACTTTTAACTGCAGGCATAATATGCCCATTCATTGCAGGGGAGGGGCGGCTCTGGGTAATCCACCAGTCCAGCTCAGGGGAGGAATTACAGCTTTGGGTTCACACCTCAAAGTCTTCTGTTAAAGAAAATAACAATAAAGTAAGATTTAAAAAAAAAAAACTTGAGTTTGGGCATTTATTTTAACCCAGAGAAAGGACACATTTTTTTCTTCCACCGCAGGGACGTGTGTCGCTGGTTCTGTGTTCACAATGACTAGCTCAGTGCTCCAAGCTACTCAGACCCCTCCTAAATTTTAATACACAGCTAGGCTGTTCTCAATGGGTCCTCTGTGTGTGAGGTGCTGAGTCCCTGCCCCACTCTGAAGAGGCCATGCACTCATTTCCGTCTTCTTCTCAAATCGACCCCTTCAAAATTTTTTTCACTTCTACCTCTTTTATTTAAAACTAAAAGCTGGGGCAGGGAGGTAGTGGGGTTCAGACTATGCTGCCCCCAAAGAGGCTTCATGACATCTGAGAAAACAGCTGAGGCAGGAAGATAACTGCCTCCTTCCCCATCCTTCTAGCTAAACACTTCATGGGATTCTCATTTGAGAGGTCCCTCCTCACTCCTACAGGAAAGGAATGCTTACCCCTAAAGACTCAGGATCACAGAAAACAATCCGAATAAGAAAGATTTGTTAGAATTTTTCCCCGGTTACTTTACAGAACAATCATACTGCTGTACAACTATCCATTTCTCCATTCACCCGAGCATAGAAAGAACACAGGTTTTCTTTCCTGTTTCTTTGGGGATCTTGATTTCTGAAGGCCCCCACATCATGTAAAATTTATATAAAATCAATTCATATGCCTTTTTCTTGGTTTCATTATAGGGCTTTCAGCCATGAATCAAGGGATGGGTGAAGAAAGGTATTTCTGTCTCCCTACCTGGTGAGGGCTGTGATGTGTAGGATCTCAGTTGTCTTTGCTTTGTATTGCCATAACAAAATACTTGAATCTGGGGACTCTAAAGCAAAAAAGGTTTATTTAGGTCACAGTTCTGGGAGCTCATGAGCATAGCATAGGCATCCGTTTAGCTCTGGTAAGGTCCTCCTGGCAGGTGTCATCACAAGAGCAAAGTGTGGTGAGCGATGAAGAGGAATTCAGGGAAGGGGGCAGCTTCACCTGTAACAGCCCATCCTCACAGAAGCTAATCCAGGTCCCAAAGACCTAGTCCTTCTGGAAAGCACTACTCCATCCACAAGGATAGAGACCCTATGACCTAATTACCTTCTACTATGACCTATTAACAGTTCCACTGTTGATGGAGCCCTAGGTCAGAGGCCTGATCCTGGAGGTCCCAACTGATAAGATCTGGACACTCACCTCTATTGATCTACCACAAAACAAGTGGTAGTGAACACAGGAAAGGAATTTTATCTTCAGGGTGGCCACACTGGGAACACTGGGGTACAAGCATGCTAAGTGCTATCCTGGGACTCTAACAAGACTTCTCACTTAGGGAAAAATGAGGGTAGGTTGGAAAGAGCTATAGTCAAGCAGTCTGGGTCAAACTGTCTGCTGGTTGTGATCATTATCTAAATTTGGCTTTCAAGGGGCTTTGTTGTTGCTAGAAGGGGCAATTTGATTCCCATCAGGAGAGGATTGCTACTGCCTAGGGGCAGGAGAGGGGAGACGCAGTCCTAACACAGGGTACAAGGCTCTGAGCTCACTGGTCCCGGAATTTGAGAAAGTGACTCAGAGAGAGAAAATTGTCCAGAGGAGCAAGACGGAGTCATTTAAAACAAACTCTGGGCCTTCCTTCACCACCTCACTGGAGACCAAGCTTCCGGTTCATGGATATTTGCGTGACAACCTACACCCAAACCAGAGAACACCCTTTCTGTGAAAATGTTATAGGTCTTGAAAAGACAAGACTTAGACTCCTAGAAATAAGGCTACCATGTAGAACCAAGCTGAGAGAGTTCACAGGGACAAGTCAGATACATGGTTGAAGAAACACTTGTTCCGAGATATGAGATAGAGAGACATTCACTTAAAATCTTGAAGGATGTGTGAAGTTCCCCGAAACACAGGGAGATGAAATGTTACCTTTTCAATAATTGTTATGGTTGACACATTGGGTCAACTTGAGGAGTTTAAAAGTTTGACTAAGAGACTCAGCAGGGAGCCAGGGTTCCTTCTTTGTAAATATCCTCATCCTCTGCAAGAGGAGGGCACAGAGATTTTGTGAGTGCTACACTTGCCCTGTGGTGGCCTGTGTACAATACAAAGGAGGAAAAGAAGCTTGCTCTCCCCACTTTTGATCTGGCTGCTTTTCCTGGCTGCTGCCTTGAAATTTTGTCCCAGTGCCGTGACACCCTGCCTTGGAGCCGGCTGAGTGTGAACTGAAACTTCCACAAACTGTAAGCTCAACAAACCTTTCCTTCCTTCATTTGAGGTGGCGGGTGTTTTGTCCCAGGGATGAGAGAAAAGTAACCAAGACAATAATAATATATAAATGTATTTCTTAGGAACTAAGGTTTGGCTCAGTGGTAGAAACCTTGCTTAGCATGTCTGTGGCCTTGGGTGAATCTTAGGTGAATTACTAGCACTGGGGGAAAAAAATACAGTGGATAAAAAAATTCAAGTTTAAAGTTAAAGGTAAAAATAATACTAGAATAATAATTGATTGAAAAATGTTGGTGCTGGCAATGTAGCTTAGAGGTAGAGGGAGCATGTGTTTAGCGTCTGTAAGGCCCTGGATTCAGTTTCTAGCACCAGGAGGAAAACCCTCAAAGGAAGCAGTGTTCAATTCCTCTTTGCATTTCCAGAATCCTCAGGATGGCAGCCAATGAATGGGAAAGCAGACCTAGGTTTTTCTGGGTTCTCAGTCCACCCTTGCTCAGGTGCCCACTCCTGTGTGGCTACTCTGGAATAAAAGCCTGAAAAGTCTCCGCTTTGCCTTCCACAGAGGCTATGAGTCCCAAATAAAAGACTTGAAGGAAGTTTGCAAGGAGACTAGCAATGGTTATTCATTCTAATAACACTGCCAAGAATCTTGCAACAGAAACTTATGTTACAGAAGGTTTAAAATATTGAACATGCCCTCACACTAAGCCTCCAGTTCATATGTTCTGCATAAATTGGATTTTCAGGGCTTTGCCTGCTTTAACCTGATGTTAAAAACATCAGTGGAGTCACACACTTCAAATATGTTATGCTGCTTGTCCTAATCCACGCCGAAATTAATGCCTAGCAGTTCATAGCAAAATATTCTCTTATGCCTTCCTTGGTCTTCATGTCACATTTTGGGAAGATTCCAGAAAAAAAATCCAAGAGGGGAATCTTCCACTTGTTCTCACCCCACACAGCCAGTCTGCACCTCCTTGAAGGATCTAGTCACTTCTTTCTGCAAGGCGCAAGGGGTCATCTGCAAATCCGCAGCAGCTCTCATTTGGCCCCCAGTAAACAACACCCACATCTTTGAAACTAAGTCTTCAGAAAGGGTCTTTACCATGCTAGTGTTGCCCTGATCTCTGTTCCTGAAATGTTTGCCTGTTTCGTCCCACAGGTAGCCTCAGAGTCTCACCACCAGACAAACACTGATTTGAAAGTAAAAGGAGCAGAAACAAGAGTATTTGATCGTCATTTGGATTCGAAATTCCTGTTTGGCTAGTTTGATCCCCGACCAAATCTGCTGCCAATAATTTCCTTCACCCATACAACTACCTTCAGTCACTTTTAGACACGTTAAACCACATGCAACAAGGGTTAGATTAACATCAGATGGCCCATGTTTCAGTTTCCTTAACCTGCTTGACCTGAAAGGGGTCAAATGGTTGTAGAGGTAGCTGCATTGTAAGTACTCCAGCAAAAATGGGATCATGACACAAGCAGGTCCCTGAGGATGTCCAGCATACACATCTGAGGCCAAGATGCCCTCTGCTACCCTTGAATATCCTAGATAAACTCTGTAAGGTTCTGTTCTCTGCGCGATCTTTGTATTCAAGTGTCTCTTACTCCCTGGAACTGAGAGATAAGACCCCAATTTCTCTGCTTTAATGTAGTTTGCTCAGGGAATAGAAAGCAAAGTTCATAAGATACTCTGTCTCAAGTCATTAGGTTTCCACTAGTATGGAACATTACTTTTCAACCAGTGTTTCTTACATTTGGAAGAAACAGGGCTGGGAATTTAGCTCAGTGGCATAAGAACCTGCCTGGCAAGCATGAGGTTATGAGTTCATTCCCTGGTACAAAAAAAAAATTGGAAGAAACTTTGAAAAGAAATTTTTAGACAAATTACATTTCGCAGAGTTTATCTGAGCAAGAAATGATTTGTGACTCAAGCAGCACTCAGAACAAGAAGAGGTTCCCAGGACTTCATTCAGCAGTGGAAATGGTAAGCTTTCATGAGGACTGCAAAGAAGCCAAGCAGAGGAATCATCTGGCTGGCTATGATTGGCATTTGTCTGATTTGAACATGGTGTCATCAGTTGGCTATGTGTATGTCTTAGTTATTTTTCTCTTGCTGCTGAAACAAAATACCTGACACCCAAAGTGAAGGATGGAAAGGTTTGTTTAGCTTACAGTTTTGGGAGGTTTCAGTCCATATTCAGCTGGCTCCAAGGCAGGGTGGAGTGTCTGAGGGGCAGCTGTTCATGGCAGCTGCAAATGACAAGACAGAAAGGAAAAAAGAAGAAAAGCACTCCTCCCTCCCTCCTTTATATTGTGTACTGGCTCCCTGCCCCTGGGTGGGTACAGCACTCACAACACCAATCCCAGTGCTAGAAAATGAACCAATCACAAATGTTAGACTCAGCCACCTCCATGAATGCATGAGGCTTGGGGGGCCATCCAACCACAAACCAAAACAGTATAATTGGCTGAAATTGTGCTTTTGTTGTAAAAATATAGTGCTAAGTAAGATTTTAGTTTAATATACTATTAGGGTACAGTTTTTCTACTTAGGAGTTCAGAAAGAGCTGGGATGTAGTTTGAAGACAGAGCACTTGCACAGCATTTGCAAACCCGTGTTTGAATCCCAGCACACATGCACAAATGCACACATGCACAAACACATACACACAGTAAACACACAGTGGCTAGTGGCCTTCTGTTAACTTATTTAACCTTAGGTAGCATAACCTCATCTAATGCTACATTATTTAGCCAAATCAAGCATTGAACAACTCTATACCTGTTACTGTGATGGAAATGTCAGCCATAGCCAAAACAATCCTGGCTACAATTTCAGTACTTCCATCATCCTAGGAAAATTATGACATTTTAATGTTATTTACTAGTTTATATATCTAAACTACAAAGTGCTATCTGAACACAAAAGCAAAAGAAATGCATATGCTTGGGGATTTGAGTAAATGCATCTGGAATGTTCATCCCATAAGCCATCTGCTATCCTAGGAATCTCCTACAGGGACCTGTGATATTGAAGCATCTTTATATGAAACCTCCACCACTCACAGTCTCAATCTCTGTGCCTGCTTGACTGGCTCATCTTCAATTATAGAATGTGCACTAGAACAAAGGAGTAGAGGGCTGGGGATTCAGCTCAGTGGCACAGTGTCTTCCTGCCAAGTGCAACATCCTGAGTTCAATTCCCAGTACCCCACCCCCCCCCAAAAAACAAGGGAGCAAATAAGATATGGAACCTACGTGTAAAGCACTCAAAAAAGAGTTGATGAAAGAGTAGTCACTTTATTTGCTGGTGAAATCAGCTGGCAAATTAGAGAATCCCTTTCCTCCCTGCCAATTTCACCAATTATTTGCTTTCCCATCACTTCCAAAAATGTTATCATTTCAGTTGGCTTAACTAATAGTGTTCAGCTCTAATTTGAAAAATTCTTGCTATAATTCAAAGATCCAATCAAAAAAAATGTCAGAGATGAATACACACTTCTCAGATGAAGAAATATAAATGGCAAATTAATATATGAAAAAAAAAATGTTCAACATCACTTGTCACCTGACTGACGCAAATTAAAACAACATTGAGATTCCATTTCCCCCTGACTAATTATCAAGAAATCAACCAATAACAGATGCTAGCAAGACTTTAGGGGGGAAAAGGAACCTTTCTCCACTATTAGTGAGACTATAGACTGGTATAAACACTGTGGAAATCAGTGTAGAGATTCCTCATAAATCTAGGATTAGAGGTTCCATTCGACCTAGATATCCTCTTGCTGCATATTTTTCCAGAAGAATTAGAAACATACCACAATGATATATGTACACTCATGTTTATAACAGCACAATTTATGATAGATAAATCTTGGAGACAACCCAAAAGCCCATCACCAGAAGAATGGACAAAAAATATGTAGTTTTTTTTTATACAACGGAATACTATTCAGCTATAAAGGAGGATAAATGAGGCTTTTATTAGTAAATGTATGCAACTTGAGACCATGCTCATAAGAGAAATAAATCAGACCCACATGTCAAACACCATATTGTCTCCCTAGTGTAAGAAACTGAAAGAGTAAATAAGATCCAAATTATACAATAGATATTAAGGGAAAAGAAGAAGCTGCTCAAAAGGAAAGAATAAATTAGATGAGGAAAAGGAAAAAAAGAAAGAAGAAAAATTATATATTATATATATATATATATATATTCACACACAGGATAGCTAAGATAATTACATTACTAATTTATTTTAGCTCATTGAAAAAAAAATGGTTTATGCTTATATTGTGTGACCAGTGTTTCATGACTAATTCTTATAATCAAGCAACTACTTTCAAGATAACAATATGCAATATATTAACCATTGTTATTCTCCTGTTTTGAAATTCTATATCATTTTTTATTGTTTTTCCTCTTTGAAAACAAGTTATGAGTATGTAGGCATGTAATAAAGTCTCATTTGATTTTCACCTTCCCTCTCTCCTCTTATGTTCAATTCCTTAGGACCAGAGAATTAAACTAACAGAACAATAGATTAACAGGAGGACAGGGACACAAATTATATTAACATTTATATTCAAGAGACTTCACAGAGAAGAAATTTGAAGTACTAGTTAGATTCAGGGTCTTATGTACTCTTCTGACAAAGGAAAGAGTGTTTGAGCTTCAAGGAGTGACAAATTGTAGAGAAGCAGCTAGGAAATCTATGAAAAAACTAACGGAAGATAAGGCCTATTTTAATAAGTCATTCCATACAAACATATTTGATACAAAGTCTCTGTTTTTGATCATAAGAGTCATCTCTCCAAGATGGGACATTGATGTCTTGATTTGAGGCATAAAAGAGTACAACAAAGAATTTTTTCTATACCTCTTTAATTCTCAGTTGTCCCTAGATCAAAATGACTCATGTCAAAGGAGTTTTTGGGAAGGAGATATATCCTGATCTTTCACAATTCTGAGCAGAAAGATGAGTCAAAACATCAAGTTAAAGTGAAAAATTTTCTCTAAGTCTTACAAATGAAACAACGTAGGGAATCAGTCAAGAACAAAATATGAGGCATGCTTCAGACAGAGTAGTCTGGAAAGACCACTCTGAGAAGGAAACATAGAAAATTAGATCTGAAAGATAAGAGCAAGGATATCATTGCAAAGAAGAAATAAATCTTCATGCAAAAAAAAAAAAAGACATGGTCTACTCATGCTAGGGTAAGTGCAGTTTCTGAGATCTGCTCCTTTCTAGTAAAATATCCTCCCACGTTAACTGATGTAAACATGTACCTGTGTCTTACAACCAAGGCATCCTGGATAAGACGGAAGCTGATACCAAGTGATAAGGTTCTCTTTAACATCAAGTTCTGGGAGAGATAACGGGATGGTAGAAAATCCTGGTTTGCAGTATTGACTGATTCCATAATATCAATGTTTCCACCTGACCAGAAGAGGCCAAACGGACTTCCTTGAAACTGGAGTTTGAAAGTTATGTACACAATCACCATGTATGAGCTGGTTTTCACGTCCATCTCACTTGTTAAGAAATCAACAGTTAGAGAAAACATGGTATTTAGAAGAAGCTACTAGGTTATTAGCTCTTGATGCAGAAACAGGAAATGAAACTTCTGGCTCCCAAAACTGAGTAACGGTAAGTTTCTGTTGCAAAGACCATCTAGTTTGTGATGTTTTGTTATAGCATCCCTAGAAAACGAAACAATTTCGATACCAAAGCACGAACACTGGGTCACAGAGCACCCAGAAGATAGCCTGGAATCTAGTAGATATCCAGAGAGATTTTGTGGATGAATAAGTAAATTGGTAAATGAGAGAACTCAGGCTCTTGGTCACCCAACCCGTGGAATATTTATTAACAAGTTGTAAGGTATATATGATGTGTCCACTTTTCCTCTGGGACACAATCTCTTGCCAGTGGTGCTCCTGGAAAGATGGAAATCATGGGATCCACTCTTGGAGGGAACAAGTGTGTAGTCTAGGCTGGCAAATCAGAGAGTCATCGGCTCTAAGAATGTGACTCAGTCCAAGTCAAACAGGTATTAACCAAGATTTCTCTTTGGAAACTTGCAAGAGAATACATTCTTGGTTTTGGAATCTTGCTATTGGCAATTTGAGCAGTTGGAGCAAATGGTAAATAGCTAACTCGTTGTGTATATTCATCTTGTCCATCTGCAGAAAGAAAGAAACAAAAATACAAAGTTAGAACTTCTGGTCTTTGGTGTCCCCAGGTCATATCAATTGCTGCTTTTGTTAAAACCAGTATATTTCCTTTTCTGTGGAAAGTTCAAGTTCCTCACATCTGTGACAAAATAATCCTGAGACATTCAATGCTATTACTTGTTAAGAACAGCTGTCAATAAACTGAGCACATCTATAACTGTACATTTTATAGGAAATCCCTTTAGAGAAGCACAGTACACCACAGTTATTAGCATTTATTTTCCTCTTACTATTCATATTTTGCAAGTGTTTCATGCAAGATAGAGAAATGTCCCATTGTCCAAAGGGCAGCACATTTTATTTTCCTCTTTATCGTTTTTAACTGACCATTATGCATTGAGATTCATGCAAATATGTATTCAGAGCTAACTGGATCCAGAAAATAGCAAACCCAACTGCTGCTGCCTTGGCCAACTTCCCTGGTCACAGCATCATCTCCTAAACATCTATGAGAAAATGCCAGTCTGCAGATATCCACATATTTCAAAGTGGCCTCAGAGGTCACCTTGAGAGGTGGGATATTTTGACAAGCTGTCCACTGCTCTTCTGTTCAATTAGCTTTGCTTCGAGTTACACTCTATATTGGAATGTATTGTATATATGGACACATTTCTATTTTGCAATACATAACTACAGGTTGAATATCCCTTACTTGAAATGCTTAGAACTAGAAATGTTACAGAATTTTGAATATTTGCCTATACCTTGCTGAATAAGAATCAGAAATCCAAAATCCAAAATCTTCCAAAATTCTAAAACTGTCAAGCATTGTCTCAGTAGTTAAAAGTTTTGGATTTTGGAACATTTCAGATTTTGGAGTTTTGAATCAAGAGTACTCAGCTCATGCTTGAAATAGGAAAGTATAATTTAATATATTAAAAGAAATTGAGAACTTCCAGCTTAGTGGACCCTGCATTAATAAACAAACAAGTTGGCATTTAGGACTGAGGTTAACACCCTCCCGACGTCTCCTGCCCACTGTGCCAGCAGAGCGGCTGTATGATCAGCTTAACACAGGCAGTGTAGTGAGTGGGTGAGAGGAGTGTCAGGCTACATGAAACCCAGCTCCATCATGACCTAGCTAAGTGACCCTGGATAGGTGACTCAGTAATTTAAGCTTCCTGACGTATCCAGCAGGAGATGAATTTGTACCTCTGTGATAAGACTTGTTAGGGACTGAATTCCTACAAACATAGGCAACATAAACAGTAGTGCTAGGCACACACAGAGCCCAAGAAAAACCCACACAATGCAGGGCTTTTGCCAGCCTCTCACGCCCCCACAGAAGCCATTTCATACGGAAAATATGATGGAAAGGACAGTAGGACAGCAGAGCTGAGAAACAGGAGGAATGTCTATCACACACATCTGTACTGTGCAGTGCAGAATGGGGACTTATTCCTCTGCACACATTTTCTATTAAGAAAAAATAAAATCCCTGGCACTATCAAGAGTGTCCATCCCACGGGTTTTGTGCAGGGAATGGCTAGTGATGACTAATCTGATAGCAGAGGTAGCTTGACAGCCAAGGACTTAATTTATGAAGTGTTTAGTACATTCCAGACAAAAATTGGCCCCAGAATATGGACACACATTCATTTGTGCCTTATGGCTCCCAGCTGCAGCACTGGGACCATAAAAGCTCCTTGGTGGACATGTGTGCAGGGCAGGGGGTGGGTAGTAAGAGTGAATTTCCAGGAAGGTGCATTTCTGAATGGTCGGAGAGCAGGGCTTCCACAAAACCAGGACTCTTAGAAGAATAAAGGCATCAGTGGGCCCCTGGAAGGGGCAGGAGGAAGGCTAAAGAGCTGCTTTAGCCTATTGAATGAGTTAAATGGCTCCAGTTCCCTGCTTCCTTCACCATCTCTGGTATTCTGCTTCTGACAATAAGGGACAGAAGGCAGAGGTGGTTTGCTGCTATCCAATGTGTAAATTTGGTTGTAAAAAATTAGGACTTCATGGATGCGTTTGCTTCATAAAAATGTCAGTCCCTTAACCAAACATAAAGAAAGCATGTGGAAGGCAGAGTGGAATAGAGCCTTCCATACCTGAGAAAATATTGTTCAGCTGAGTTGACACGACTAGTGAATTTCTGGTGAATGAATGAAATGAATGAGACCTGAACACTGCCTCGTTTTGTGACTTTGGTCAAATTACTTCCTTTCCCTAGACTTCCATTTCCTTAGACTAGAGAAGAGAGCAATATGCCCTGACTACTCTGCAGGGCCATGCTCAGCTCAGACAAGACCACATGGGTGGAAACACACTGTGAAAGCAAATCCGTGTTCAAACACAAAGGACGACCATGCGGATACAGATGGAACCTGTGACCTTCTGAGCTAGTTGCCTATATAGAGTTGTAGGTGTTCACATTATGGACAAGTGAGGGTGCACAATGGGTCACCCACAAGTCAAGGGAGCTTGGGACATTGCCCAAGGCAGTGTAAAGCTCAAATAATACTAGAACTTTGACCAAACTTTATTGACATGTAAGTAGGTTTAATAAACAAATCCTACCGCTCTCACATGTGCAGTTTTGGATGAATGAATGAGCGTCTGTATTATAAGATGAGAAAAAAATACATGCGGCAGGTGAGGAGTTTAAGGGATTGTTATTAAATTTTTCTCTACTCGTCCTGCTCTTTCTGATAATGTTAGAGCAAATTCCTACTATCCCTAACTCATTTGCTGGGGGAGGTCCTGACTGAGATGAAGTCAGGCCATGCTAACTCCAGAATAAAGCACAGTGGCATTTTAGGAAATAACAGAAGTAGGACAGTCCCCTCACCTTCTCCAGCCCTTATCCTATGAAGCAAGTCATCAAGCCTCAGCAGGACTTTCTGACTTTCCACAGAAGCAGGTCACAAGATTCCAGAGGTACCATCCTTACACCCAAAGATCAAACCCATTAGATCAAATCCACTTTGTCCAATTATCTCTCTCTACATTTGTGTACGCTTCTTAAATTTAGCACAAAACACACACAAATGCAGTTGTCTCTTTGAGTTTTCACGTCCCTATGAAGGGTTTCATGCCGGATGAAACTTACGTTAAATTTGCATGCTATTCTCTTATTAAGGGACCTCAGACATGAACCCAGTGATTGGAGAGGAAAAGACAGCTTTCCTCCCCAGCATTTCTACTTGAGAATTTATGCGAGGCTACAAGGAGCATTAAAAAAATAAGAAGCAAGTATCTTAGGTTGGGTTTCCCCATAAGTAGATCCTGAGACAGTGATTTGGATATAAGTTGTTTAGAAAGAGACTCCCGCTGTTTGGGAAATGTGAGCCGGAGAAAAGCCGATAATGTTTTCATGATGGAAGGTGTAATTGTGTGGAAATCTGTGGTTTAGTCCTGCTGGGGACTTTTTATAGACCCAGAACACAAGTCAGCATTGCATCAGGAGGGGAGGAATTAGAGAATTTGTCCACTGAATCCTATTCATCATTGCTTGTCAAACTGTCCTTACAGTTAAGTCTCTGCTGCTCCTAGAAAACTCTAGCACAATCTTGAATATCCCAGAAACCAGATAAAATACCCAACCACAGAGAAACAGGAGATAAAGGAAGAACACTTTAGAATATATAGAAGCTATGGATGGAAATGTTTGGTTTTGTACCAGAGATGTCCAAAATATATGAGTTGAACTAGTCATAAATACAGTCCATCACACAAAGGAAATAAATCTTGAAATTTATCGATGAAATTGATAAACTCATAACAACACCTAACACCACTTAATGACATTTCCTGGGTTCTAATGGGGTTTGAAATATCTAATGAGCAAAGTTCCTTCATTTTCAGTATAGGATTTCCTGCATCAGAATTATCTGGTGGACACCTATTAAAGATTCATATTCCTGGGTCATTCCCAGACTTAACAAATTGGGATCTGGGGCACAGACTACTATAGTGAATGCATTTATAACAAACTCTCTTGAGATTCTGGTAAAATTTATGTGACAATCTTCAGCTTAGTTATCTCTGAATTTCTAGTCACTCAGCAGTCACTTGCAAGTTCATCCCACCAACAGAAAATGATGTTTGTCCAGCGACACACCTATGAAACTTGACACTGGCAAGGAGCTGACCACAAATCCCACATCCTGTTGGATACCCCAGTGAACCTTCTACCAAACAGGTTATGTTGGGTTGAAATCCTCACCCACCATGCAGCATCTTCAGACCAGGCACTTCCAGGAAGTGTTTGTTTTCAACCTTTGCTCATCCATGTTTGAGGTCCTTCCTCCATTCATGGTAGATTTGCAAGAAGGCTCTAGGGCACTGTAGAGCTCTGGTAGATTCTCAATAAAAGATGAGATGGTCTTTGGGCATTCTCTGTCCTTATTCTGTTTATTTTCTGTCTCATTCTCTTTTCCTCTTTTTTTCTGGACCCCCTTCTATCTGTCTACCACTTCCACTACCTAAACCCTTCTAGAAAGTTCCCCTTACTCTCTTACTTTCCGTTATGGGTTAGATCTAAAGTGTCCCCTAAAAATCTTGGGATTGGAGTCAGGTCTTGGTTGAGGTGACCTGGAATAATGTATTCTTGTCTCTCTCTTCCTCCTTCTTGGTTTGCTTGAGTTGAGCAAATTTTATCTCCCATCCCCTCCTACCATGCCATTTCTGCCTTGGATCTAGCCAACAATAAACTGAACCCGCTAAGACTGTAAACCAAAGTTAATCTCTCCTTCTGAATTTGTGGGTGTCAGGTACTATATTCCAGCTTTAAGGAAATGACAAATACACTCTCTTCATCCTGTGTTACTATAGCAAATGCCTGAGTCTAGATAACCAATTTATAAGGTGAAAAGGTTTATTCTGGGTCATAGTTTTAGAGTTAATTGCCCTCATTGCTTCTAGGCCTGTGGAGCAATCACAGGTCATGGTGGGGAACCAAAGGAAGAGATCAGGGTCCCACAGTCTCCTTCAAGGACACAGCTTCTGTGATCTAGGACCTTCCACTGCTTCTCGCATTTTAAATGTTTGCACCACCTTCCAGTAGCACCTGGACATGTGTGGGTGACGTCCCTGATCCAGACTATAGCACCAGGCTTCCTCCTTTTTTTATATAATACTTTAACATAAAGCTAAATTATACATGGTTTTATTATTCTTATTAAACATAATTTTTTCTTTCTTTCATTTACAAGGCACATAAAATATTTTACGCTTAGGTATTTCCCTCAGATTAGTCTTTTTTGACATCTTGGTTCTGAAGTGTTTCCTTTCAACACATAGAGCTCTTGATTTATATTTTCCCCTCCACTGGGCATTAAAGTGAAAGGAAACTATCTCTGAGTATACCACTGGAAGCGCACGCACACACACACACACACACACACACACACAGTGTCCAGGGGTGGTGTCTACTCAGATTTTAGGTCAAGAGCCATGAACTCTTAGTCTCACCAGACTTTTTGTTTGCATCATCCACCCTCAGTTTCATACATAACTGAAAAGATTACACTAATGATTATGTTAAGAGGTTTTTATCCAAACTCAAGAAGAAACTGATGCTGCTTTTAAATCATGTGGGGAGGCCCAGGAGGGAGAATGAGGATCAAACTTGATTCAGTATTACAAGCATAATCTCCTCCAAGCCTTTCCTCAGGCCTCCGCAAGGGGAGAATCCTCCCTCGCTCAGGAGATCCCGCTGTGAGCCCAGAGTCTGATTTAGGGAATGCAACATCATTCAGAAATGTCAGTTTGTTTGTAGTGCTCTTTACATAAAAGTCTATAAATTAGGGAAGAATTAAGGAGGAAGAGGGGATCAGGATGGGGCACCAAGGGTCAGTCATGACGTCTAAAAGGAATGAGTAGTGAGTCTTCGATGATTTACAGCTTAGAAGAGGACAGGGCCAGGAAATCGCTAAGCATCCTATTGGCAAAATGCCTGGGATGCTGGGTGCAGAGGAGCTCAGGAACTCTGTGAAGCACATTTGGGATTTTTCGGACCCATCTTCCTGTTAGGGGCTGATGTCAACAGGCAAGTCACTTTAGGGATGATAAAGCTGGGGACTGGAATTATGACAGGAACTACCAGTAGAAGGGCTCCTGAACTTTAAGTTTATGGGCCAAACCCAGCACTCAGAAGCATAAGAGCTTTAGTAGTCAATTTATAAACAGTAATGAAAAGACTTCCTAGAAGCTGGAAGAGGAAGACCCAGAAGGCATGGAACATGATATGCCCAACCTGAGTGGGGACAGAGAGTCACCTGGACCTTCTCTCTCCTGCCCACTCCTCTCATCTGACCTCAGCGTGGGTAGACACAACACCGCCCCACCCCCTCCTATGGGGGGAAAGTCATACTTGGGATTGAACCCAAGAAGCAACCTGCTCCTTCCCCAGTCCTGTTTGGTTTTTTTGTTGTCATTGTTGTTTGCATCTTTTTATTTTTCAGACAGGATCTCACTCAGTTACTCAGGCTGGCTAGAACTTGCAATGCTGCCTCAGCCTCCGGAATACTTGGAATTACAGGCATGTGCCACCACGCTCAACTGAACTGCCATTGTTAGTGAGCACCAGACCATCACTGTTCTCAACAGGCAGGTAAATCAATGAAAGTGAAAAGGGATTTTTCTAACCTTAGAGAAGTTAAAAACTGGGAGTAGAACTTGCCCTTGTTTAACATGGCGAGAAGTTAAACTAAACGTGTGTGAGTGTACCCACACGAATGAACCAAGAAAGCCTGTATACCTTGAAGAAAGTCAGGCCCTAGTCGTTCACTCATTCATTCAACAAATACTTATTGTATGCCCTATGCACTTTCAGTGCTGTTGTAGACACTGTGGAAACAAATGCATACCCCATTCCTGCCCTGAAACCTTTAGAGCTTTGTTTAGCCCTATCGTGAGCCAGAAAGAGATCCCACATCCTGAACAAAAGTGTATCACTCGGGTCTTTCCTGGGGTGACCACCAACCTAGAGACTCAGTGGCATTCCCTGAGTCACACGGTGCAGGATGCCTAGAGCCTGAGTAGGTCCTACTTAGCGTGTCTGGCTAAACAGATGGGAAGGTTTCCTTTGCCGAAGCATTTCCCAGCCCATTGATAATGCCTCGGTGGTGATGTGGCTTTCCCAGGAAAGCAGAAGAACAGGATGGGTGTGGTGGGATGCGAGAAGGTTTTCTATGAACATCAAGAAATTTTCTTAGTCAAAAGTAAGACCAGAACTTTGGGAGCCTTTGCTCTGATGTGGTGAAGCATGTCCGCATGACACGCAAAAGATGTTATTTTACTCCTAATTAAAGTTGGAGGCCACTTGGGAATTCCGTTCCATTTTTCACTGGAAGGAAACCTGGATTCTGTTCAAATCTAATATATAACCCAGAGGAACACCCAGGGAGATGCCCAGAAATGTACCTTTCCCCTGTCTGGAGGCTGGGCTGACCAGTGCCCCGGTCTCTAAGTCTGCTAAGGGATTAGTTGATCCACTACCTACAAGGCTACTCAAATCAGCAACCTGAGCTGCTTGTTATTGTCTACGAAAAACCTTTCAAAAACATTCACTCACCATATGGTAGCGAATTCTACTGGAAACAACAGAGAAGACTAGAAAATAATTCACGCAATTCCCAGTTAGCCCTCTCTTAAAACCATATGAGCCACAAGCTCATGGCTGCGCTGTGGAGAAATTAATCTCACATTGTTGCATGCGCATCTTTTCCTCATCTTCCCAAGGCAGTGATTACTACATGACTGCAGACTGTGTAGAAGCACATGCTCTCACACACAAAGCCTCTTTTGTAATGTTCCTAATTTCTAGGCTGGCATTTAACAGGAGCAGTGGGTGCTAAAGTGGATCCTGGTTTCCCTGATATTTTATTCATAGTAAAGAGCTCTTGGCTCATAAATATGACACACTGGTTTAAGACAGAAAGCCCAGGAGGAAGAGTAGGGAGGAAGAAGTCTGAACCAGAAGATGTAAATGCTAATACTAGTGATGTCTCACTGCCTTTGCTGAAATATATCTTCCTTCTGCTGGATAGATGTCCCAGGAGTCCGTGTGGAGGGAACTGTGTGACCTATGTTAATCCTCCGCTCACTTCAGCACTAGCTGCGTACTGTGACATGTGAGGCAGAGCTGATATTCTCCAAGCTCCCTTCCTTCCCACTATGATAGTTTATGAATCTGTGATTACCTAAGATTTGCAAAAATCATGCAGGATCTTTTGTGCTCGTAAAAAACAAAACAGAGCCTTCAACTCAACAATTTCAATTGGAGGACTTTATCCTAAAGAGACAATCCATCACCTGCACAGAGCTTGGGGGTACAAAAACAACCACCGCAGTGTTATTTATGGTGGGAAAAAGGGGGAAACCATGGTGCTTAGTCATGGAAAAACCCACTTGATTCAGTATTTCCCAAAGTGGGTTCTGTGATGTCAGTGAATATTACAAAACAAAAAGATAAGAAGATTGGGACATTCTATGGCTAAAATTTTAAAGGAACATTACCCAAAACAAAGCATAAAGTTAAAATAACTTCTTTATCTCTGGCCTTTTATCCAACGAATATAGCTTTAAGCATTCAGGAAAAAAAATTGTTGAAATGATAAATAAGATGAATTAATATGTGTAGCTGGGTAAACATTATTCTGTTGAAAAGTAGATACTCCTCAATTTATAATAGAATTATCTCTAGATAAACAACATAAATTGAAATATCATAAGTCAAAAATGCATTGAATATTCCAATAGATCCACAGTAAAATCGAAAGTCATAAATTGGGGACCATCTATAAGTAAAGTTACAAGATGGCATGATGAACTTTTCCAAAGTAAAAATACCCAGTTTGGTACCACTCAGATCACAAAATAGAACATTAGCCTCCGCCTGAGGCCTGCATGATTGATACCCCTGCAAAAGTCATCACTATTTTGATTTTTATCACTAGCAATTGATTTCGGTTCTTTTTAAAATTTGTGCCACTGAGATCATAAAGTACGCTCTTTTCATTGTTATTTTCCTCTATTTCCTCACCATTTCCTCTCTGCTATCCAGCCACTTTGTGGGGTGAAGAACAGTTAACAATCCTTCTCTTCCTCAAAATGGCTTTGTACAGAAAGCAAGTTAAGAAGAATTTTCTTAATGCTTCAAAAATATCAGGAGAAGAAGAAGAAGATTTTGTGATCTGATAATGGCACGCAACTCAAACTTAAGTGTCCATAAATTAAATTCTGGAGAAAAGGCCGCGCTGGCTGGTTTACGCATTGTCCTTACCTGCTTCCTGTGCAGCAGCTCAGAGGAGTTGGGTTGAGAGATGGTGCACATTCTGCAAAACCTGAAATGTTATTTATCTGACCTTTTACCAAAAAAAAAATGGACTGACTCCAGCTCTGTAGTTTTTCACTGTATAAACAAAATATAATTTATTATCCATTCAATTATTGGTAAGTATTTAGGTTGTTTTCAAAAAAAAAAAAACAGGCTGCCATGTTCTGAATGCATCTCCCAGTGCAAAAAAACCATGTGTGGAAATTTGGTTCACATTGTGGTAATATTAAGAGAATGAGAAATCTATTCGTGCGCAGAGTGTTTGGAAGTAGGCCATCAAGAGATAATTAGGGGAAAATGAGATCATGAGGGTGAGGCCTTCATGACTGTAAGGCTTTCTGGTGGTTCATGCCTATAGTCCCATCAACTGGAAGCTGAGGCAGGAGGATCACTGTGCATTCAAGGCCAACCTGAACTATATAGGTGAGGTCCTGCCTCAAAAACCAAAAAGAAGAAGTTGGACAAGGAGGAGGAGAAGAAGGAAAAGAAGGAGGAGGAGGAAGAGGAGGAGGAGGAGAAGGAGAAAGACAAGAAGAAGCTGAGATTGCGGGTTTGCTCAGACTCACCATGTGGTGCCTTCTGCCGCGTTACAATGCAGCAGAAAAATCCTCACTAAATTTGGGCCTCATGTTCTTGGACCTCCATCCTCCAGAACTGTTGACCAAATAAACCTCTATCTTTTACCAGTTATCCAGAGTGTGGTACAGCAACAGAAAATAACTAAGATGGGATGTAATAAACAGTGATATGTCTATGCTTGGACGTACCTTTGGTGCACATATGTAAGCCTCAGTTGGTGTTGCAAAATACAGAGCTTCTAGATTCCAAAGTGAGTACACAGTTTACACTGTACCAGTAGCAAACTATCATAAATCAGGTTTCTGTGTAAATCTGGTTCTGAACTCTCTCTTGTATTGGTCAATCTGTCTTTTTATTAGTAGCCCACAGCCTTATTTGTGATTGCTTAATACATCTTAAAGTTTACTTATATATTATTTTGTCAAGTGTGGTTATTCTTATCTTTTGCTATTTCCTTACAAATTTTAGAATCATCTTGTCATTTTACACCAAAAAAATAAAATGTGTGGAGATTTCACTTGGAATTGCATTGGACATATCGACTGATTTCCAAAAACACAAGATAAATATCATAATAACATTGACTCAATCCACGGACATGGTATTTGTTGTCAGTAATTATGTCATTTTCTGTGTAAAAGTCTTGAATATCATTCATTGGGAATTTTTTTCTACTTAATATATTTATATTCCATTTGAACCACCTCTCTATGTGAATTCTCCAAACTAGCAAAAAAGCTCTGTCACACAATGTTGAAAGATGTCACAAAAAGCCCTGACAAATTTTCAGTTTCTTCTCCAAGCCATCTTCTCATTGACTCTTGTGAGATCTTCTCCTTGCTTTTTCTTCACACTGGAATTCAAATCATACGTAAAATACAGACAAACTCAGTTTCTTACTGAAATCCTCCCGGTTTCCCTTTGTTCTGCAGTGATGGCCCATGACTCTCAGTCAGCGGCACCTATTACCTATATTGATTTTATACCAAGTGTGGTGAATTGACAACTGGTGGGCAACTTGCAACACCGAGCTGAACCGAATCAGCGTGGTTCTGGGTGTAGATGACCCACCTGAGTATTGTTGCCAACATCAAACAAGGAGAACTGGAGAGGAGAAGTAGAATTGTTGGTTCTCCTGTTGCTGTCGGTTCTCCTGCAGGAGCCTGTTAAGCCTATTTCCTGTAAGAACTTGACTGTTCTCATCGATAGAGGAGCTTGTGACCACGTCACTGAGAATGGCTGGGCTCACTTCGGGGGAGCTCGGGTCCTTACTTGGAGCATCACTTCCTGGCTCCACAAGGGAAGAAGCTGTGCTGTTCAATCTCCTGGAGAAGCTTTTCAGGCTGGCTTCCTGATATGAATTCAGCTGTTGTCGTGAGAGGAGCTCGGGATCTTGTTGCTAAAGATGTACTTTTCAGGGGACCTCTGATTCTTATTTTGAGTGTCTCTTCTTGGCTCCAGTGCAGACCAGTCAGACCTTCATCCCGCTGGTACAGACTTTCCAGTTCCAAACTCCACCGCTGACTTCTGGGCCTTCCCAGTGCAGATCCATGAAACAGACTTGCATGAGACATCGTCATGGGCTCTAGGCCTCCAGCTGGACTTCGGAGGGGCACTTCCATGGGCTCTAGGTCTTCAACTGGATTCATGCAGGACATTGCTATAAGATCCAGGCCCTCAGCTGGATTCTTTGGGTCTCGAGTGTGTGAACAGATCTTCTGCACAATTTTGTATTTGACTCTTTAGGTGACTACTATAAAATAATCCTATAAATTATGTGTTCTGCATTAGTTTCCCTTGCAAACCTTGACTACAACATCAAGTAGTGATCATCTGATGTTTTTTCACTTCTCCTGGGAGTAAACTACTAAGGAAATTTTCAGTGTCAGTACTCACTCTTTAACATTACACCTCACCCCCAAATATGAGACTCATCCACTAAAAATAAATGTACAACACCTTTACTTCTAATGTCTCCTAAATATTCTTCTAGAGTAATGTGCTCAGAAATATTTAATGTTAGTTCCTTGTTTGACTGAATCTTGAATTTGTTTACTTCAATATATTTATTTATCTGGAGTTGGATGTAAACCCATCAACCATTTCTTATCCTTTTGATAAATGACTCACACATCATACATGTAGTAATTTCTGTATTTAGAATCTTTCAGTGCTTTAAAGTTAAACTTAAAAGTGAATTAAGGAACAAAGTTTTTGGTTTTCTTTCCTTCCTTTTGTTTTTTGGGGTTTTTTGTTTGTTTGTTTGTTTGTTTGTTTGATAGGAGCAAGGAGTTATTAAAAAATAGCTTTAGAGAAAAACCACTACCTTTTAGCCATTTTTTTTTTTTGCTCATTAAGTCCCACTGAAGGAGGCCATGAAATTACAAAAGATGCAAATCTGTTATCCATAATTTGCAGTTGTTGACATGCAAGACCCCATGAGTATTAATAAATCAGTTTTCAAACTGCCAAGCAGCACTTTTTGGCTCATAAATAGCAATAGTGGCCTGTATGACCCAAATAATTTGTTTCAATTGGAAGGTACTTAGATGTAGTCAGGCAAATGTAAGGGAGAAAGGCAGAGACACAGAAAGAAATAAGAGATTGAGACTGGAACCAATTTTATTCCCACACTGACTTCCGTGATTGGGATCAAGCCAAATGCAGAGAGAATAAAAATTAGAAAGATTGGGTTTTTGACAAAAGGGACTTCATGGGGAGCCTCTACACAGATCATTTGGGCTTTGTGTTTTGTTTTAAAAAAAAAAATCACACCACAACAACCAGCCTGATCCTTCAAAATGCTGCTAGCAGCTGCCTTCTAGAGATAAGGTAGAAATATTTCAGTCTAATACTAATCTTATTGGGGCATTTCAAATAAGATTGGACCACACATTTTTCTTTCATAATGTTTATTTTTAAGTTCAAAGCAAGAACTTGTTATATATGGGAAAGATTCCCTTGAATCTAAAGAAGCAAGGATGCTGTATGAGGTGGGGGTTGGTGGTTTAAGAAGCCTTGTGCCTCTTTCCAGCAAAACCCAGTCATTAACACTGGAATTCCTATAAAAACCCAGACTGTCCCAGTTAATAAACACAAGACTGTGGCTGCCACCAAGACTCCCAGCCCTCTGGGGTGAGGAAACAGTTCAAAGACCAGCAGCAGTGTTTTAAGGTGTTGGAAAATGTCACAAAAAGCATTTCCCATGGGGACAAGACACATTCTGAATCATGACATTTTCATTCCTTTGCCAGCCCTCCAGATCACATTCCCCACTTTACTAAGAAATCTTACAATTTCACACAAACTGTACTTGCTTTCCTTGAACCGTTATTGGGAAAGAAAATTTACTCTATCTCAGAAATTTTGGTCACTGGTTAGTCTGGCTTTTCTATGAAAAAATTTTCAGTCTTGTCCATCTTATAGGTCTCATTTTATTTTCCATTTATATGAAACTGGGTATGAGTTAATAGCGTCAGATTCAACATCACCTCCCAATCTTACATTAGGTCAACATTCAAGTAACCAGCAATGAATAATTCTCTTAATTAATTTTTAAAAATTAACACACAGTAATTGCATATATTTATAGGGCACAGCATGACATTTCATCACATATATACAGTGTGCATGTACAATTATCGTGGTAACCATCATATCCATCACATCATTTCTTTGCATTATAAACATTCAAAATCCTCTTTACTAGCTATTTTGAAATATTGTTAATTTCATCCTACTGTATACAGAACATTGTGATTCTTCCTATCCAACTGCACCTTTTGTGTATTAATAATCCTCTCTCCATCCCCCATCCCCTACATACATGTACCCCCCTGAACTCTGTTAACTGATTACTGTTTTATTTTCTCTCTATATAAGATCAGCTTTTAACTTCTGTATATAAGTGAAAACATGTGGAGTTAGTCTTACTGTGCCTGACTTATATCAACAACAGCATGCTCTCCAGCTCCATCCACATCACAACAAATGACAAAATTTTATCCTTTCATGGCTGAATAATAGTCCACACAACATTCCATATTATGTAATATGCATATATATTTTGCTCATGTCCAAAGACTTTGCCTGAGATTCATATTAAGACCAGTGAACTAATTGACCTGCAAAAGAAATTTCAAGGTAGTCAAATGTTGAGGCAGTGGCATGGCTATTGTTGGAGGCTTTTATGTTGCAAATCAAGAAGAAAGAGCCCAACTAAAAGATTTAAAATGTGAATTTGGCCAGAAAGAAAGCTCTAGTAAAGCTGTGGGCTGTAAAAATAGAGCTGAGATCTCAATTGCTGAGAGGAAACAGAATAGAAAAGATGGCCAGGGGGCATCACAGGAAGTCATGGGTCTCCACCCTTTTCAGCCTCAAAACTGCAACAGTGAAAGACTTTTCTTTGAGGAAAAAGCCACAAAGCACCATGTTCCAGAATGGTAGTGGTGGCCACATGAGGTTCCAAAATGGTGGCAGCTGAACCAGATTTCAGAATGGCAGAGACATAGAGAATTTGTTCCTCAGAATCAGGTTAAGAGTTCTCAGAGATCCAAGCACTTAATCCCTATGGCCAAGAGATGGGAAAGCCTAGCTTCTTCTCCAGCTGGCAGTGGACCTTGGCATTATCCACGTGGCACTGGTTTTAGGCACATGCAAAACACAAGAGTTCTAAGCTTGAAAAGGCTTCTATTCAGATTTTGGAGGGCCCAGGAAGCCAGGCAGTATGCCTCTGGGAGGATAGTGTGTGAAGTGAGTGGAAAGCCAAAGGTGAAATAGAGAACCCAGAAGTTTAGAAAAGTCATGAGCAATGAACATCTAAGAAAACCTGCAAGGAGAGAAAGCCTAAGAGAGAAAGCCAGCCTAAGAGAGAAGTTATGGGAGCTACAACCACCAAAAGTGTTGTAGGGGTGGAGTCATTCAAGCCTTTTGGAGATCACAACAGGATTGCTTCACACACTGAATATGGAACTACAGGATTTAATGTTTGCCGTGCTGGATTTTGGACTCACTTTGGTCCTATTCCTTTGAACCCCCATTTGTACTTTTTGGAATAGAAATGTTTCTCTTGTGTCATTGAATGTCAGAAGCATTTAACTATGTTTTCATTTCTACAGGGGGTTGCAGCTATGAGTTTACCTTACATCTTGGAGACTTGAGACTTGGACTTTTCAGAAATGCTGAAACTGTTACGACTTTGGAAACTCTTGGAGATAGACTAAATGTCTTTTGCATAAGGGATGTGCATGAGTCTTTGTGGGGGGTCAGAGGTGGTGGAATGTTATGGTTTGTGTCTGGATGTCCCTCCAACACCTTATGTGATCATGGAGCTGGCTGAATCTATAGTTTGTGCAGATTGGTTCATTGTCTAGTGCTGGGATTAGCAGTGTGAGTGCTATACCTGCCATGGAGCTGATAGCCTGTATACAGTATAAGGGAAGAAAAGCAACATATTCCTCCTTTTTTGCCCTTTTTGCTCTGGTCACTTCTGGTATCTGCCATAGCCACCATGAATGGTTAACGCTCAGCCATCCCATCCTGCCCTGGAGCCAGCTGAGTATGGACTGAAACCTCCAAAAACTGCAAGCTAAATAAACCTTTTCTTCTTTCACTTTGGGCATTGGGTATTTTGTCTCAGCAATGAAAGAAAAGTAACCAAGATGCCTAGCTTCATTTCATGTCTTTACTATTGTGAATAGGACTGCACTATAAGAAATGTGTAAGTGCATATGTCTCTTTGACACACTGACTTCATTTCCCTTAGGCAGTGTATATGCCCAGAGATGAGATTACTGGATCATATGGCAGTTTTACATATGGTTTTTAAAGCATACTTCATACTGTTTTCCATAATGGCAATTGTAATTTACATTCATGCCAAGAATGCATGAAAGTTTCTCTTCCTTATGTCTCTGCCAGTATTTGTCACTTTCATATTTTTGATATTAGCACTCTAACTAGAGTGAGGTGATATCTCATTGTGGCTTTGATTTACCTTTCACTAGTAATCAGTTATGTGGAGAATTTTTTCATATATGATTTTTGACCATTTATTTTTCACCTTTTTAGAAATATCTATTCAGGTCACTTTCTCATTTTAAAATTGAATTATTTGTCATTTTTCTGTTGAGTTGTTTGAGTTTCTTGTATAATTTAAATATTAATCACTTGTCATATGAGTATCTCACAATTATTTTCTCCCTTTCTGTAGGTTGCCTCTTTACTCTAATGATAATTTCTTTTGCTGTACCAAAGCTTTTTAGTTTGAGGTAGTCCCATCTGTTAAATTTTTCTTTTTTTACCTATTTTTTATCATATTAGAACATTTTTCCCATACCAATGTTCTAAAAGAGTCTCTTCATGTTTGCTTTTAGCAGTTTCATATTTTTGGAATTTACATTCAGGTCATTATCCATTTTGAGTTGATCATGGCATATGGTGAAAGACAAAGGTATAGTTCCATTCTTATGTATCTGGATATCCAGTTTTCCAAGTACAGTTGTTTAACAGATGTTGGGGTTGCCAGTGTATGTCCTTACTGCTTTAGCACAATGAGGCATGTGGGTTTGCTTCTAAAGACTCTATTTTTAATTCCTCGATGCCTTCTGAGAATCAAATCCAAGTTTTCACATGCACTGGGAAGCACTCTATCACTAAACTACATCCTCAGCCCTTGGGGACTCTAGTCTGCTCAATGTGTCTATTTTATGTCACTGCTATGTTATTTGGATTACTGTTACTTTGTAGTATGTTTTAAAGCCCATTGTTTTAATGCTTTCAGATTTGTTTTGTTTGCTTAGGATTGCTTTAGCCAATTAAGTATGTTTTCAATTTCACACACATTCTAGGATTTTTCTATTTCCTTGAACAACATCGTTATCTTGATAGAAATTGAATTGAATCTATAGACCTCTTTAACTAGTGACTGTTGGTTATTTTTTAACTCTGCTTTTTCCCACCATTCCAGATTTTTCTTCCAAAACTAAACTTCTAAACTTCACACTTTCTAGTCTCAAGCCCATTGGGGATCAGGAAATGAAAAACATCTCTCAACTGTTAAACCTGTTTACTGCAACAAAGATAAAACTGCATGTCTTTGTACTTTTGTCTATGTCATTCTCTTTTACTAAGATACTTAACCTCCCTCCCTCCTGATCATCACTCAGTAGCTCTGACAATTATAACTTTCTCAGAGAAATTTCTAAAACTTCTAGAAATTTCTAGAAGTATCTTTTATTAAGAAACTTAACCTCCCTCCCTCCTGATCATCATTCAGTAGCTGTGACAATTATAACTTTCTCAGAGAAATTTCTTCTAAAATTTCTAGAAAGAAAAGTCTTTTACCCTATTATAGTCTTAGCCTTTACCACATATTTCTCACACAAGTCTGTATCAAGGGTCTGTCCTGGGAAGGCCACTGCAATGGAACCAACTGATCACAGATTAAAATTTCTGAAACCATGAGCTGAAATAAACTCTTCTTTTTGTAGGTTGTTTTTGGATAAATATTTTCTCACAGCAGTGAAAATCTGACTAACACAGGTGGTACAATAATAATCAATAAATAGTAGGTCTTGGCCTTTGATTCCCAACACATACCTTCCAAAGTCCTTAGAAACTGGGTTTTAGATGAGAGGGTCATTTGTTTGCATATGAGATGACTGCTGTCTAGCAGCTCTGGATAACTTTACCAAGGGGACTGGTCACAAGGAAAACCTGCCATGTTTAGAGGGTTGGAACTTTCTGTATCACCTTGTGACCTCCAGGAGGGAGGGGAAGGGTGGAGCTTGACTTGATTATCAAATGGCCAGTGACTTAGTCTTTCATGCCTACATAACGAAACCTCCCTATGAACCTATAAATGACAGGATTTGAAGAATTCACCAGTGGTGAACACAGAGACTAGAGACGTGCTGGGAGGATGTGCAAGTTCTCCCAACCCCTATCTTTTCCCACACTTCGTCCTAAGCATGTCTTCCATATGGCTATTTCTAAGCTAAGTGGAACACTTTCCTGTGTTTTGTGGGGCATTCTAGCAAACTACAGACCATGAAGAAGTTGTGAGAATTGCCTCTTGGTAACCAGTCAGTCAGAAGTGTGTGAAAATACCAGAGACACAGCTGGTGCCTGGAACTGGGGACAGTCTTGTGGGACTCAACACTAACCCGTGGGGTCTGCTGTAATTCTGGGTATTAATGTCAAAACTGAACTAAACTGTAGGACACCCTGCTGATATCTGGAGAATTAGGGAATGAGGCTTGGGTAGAGGGAAAAACCCACACATTTGGTATCACAAGTGTTGGCAGTAAAACATTTCAGAGCGAGCAAACATGCATGGCCTCTCCACTTCAGCAACTGTGAGAGTCAGACACGCGGACACCTACATTGTACAAATGGAGATGCAGTGTAAGGAAGTTAAGTAAGTTCACAAGTTACTGAGTAATTTTTCTTTCCCCCAAGATGACTGCTTTCTGGACTCTGTCACTATGTGAAGAAGGCACTTTTAGCACCTTCTTCTGAAGAGTGATGCAGGGCTTTCCTTATGCCTAGAATGGGCTTCCCACCATCACAATTCCCAGGCTTAAATAAGAAGGACTCACACGGAGGTAGGTACTCTATTCACTTTTATTATTATATCATGCACTGCATTTAGTCTCTGGAGATGAGGCCCCAGGACATTCGTGCATCACTTACCACAGAGCAGAAGGCCACCACAAATAGAATATTTTCATTTCCTGCAGCTCTCAGATCTGTTTTCCAGAATAAAATACCTGCTCTGTGTCAAAGACCCTAAGTAATATCCTTTTAGTAGTGCAGTCTCTATATGTAGAATTGAAATACTTGGAACATATCTTCACACGGACTCGCCTGTCTGAAATTTGCTTAGTACAAGTAGGAAGTTCAGTGCTGTTTTAGAGAGAATATTAGACGAGAAACCAAAATAATCCAAGTCTGTCTCCTTTCTGTCACTCACTGTCTGAGCCCTTTGGCAAAGCCCCTAGTTGCTAAGTGCCTCAGTTTGCCTCATCTGTAATATGAGGATAATATTTTCTTTACATCTTTTGATATAAAAGCCATTGGAAACTACAAAGAGGACACAAATGGAAGTCACTGTTATCATCATCCATCATCATCGAATGAGAACAATGTGATAGAAGAGATAACTTGGATCATTCCTGCCAATAATCACCTGGGCGACCTTCAGCAAATCTACAGACTTCTGTCTGTTCAGAGTTCTCTATATCCACACGGGGGTCAGAGTATGTGATTTCTTGTGGTCCCTCACTGCTCAAACGTCTTCTTTTCGTCTCCAGCACTGAGTCATTACTCTCAGCACATGTGGTAGCCCATCGAAAATGCTGGTTCTCAATCCTGTGGCCTGCACACATTCTCGTCCCCTTTATTTTTAGCTCCAGTGGTCTTTTTGATGTATTGGCCTCAGCAGAAGTATATGGTAGTGGCAGTCACTGCATACCAGGCCTGGTTGCCTGATTAAAAGAACACATTAAGGAGCTGGGTGTGTACCTCAGTGGCCAAGTGTTTGCCTGAGATGCATGATGCCTTGGGTTTAATCCCAAGCACTGCAAAAATAAAATTAAAAAATGCATTAATCATGTGCCAATCCCTATAACCACTGTTTTATTGCACTCAAAATTTACATTGAGGAAAAACAGGCACTCGCCATTCTCAAAACATAAATCTAAAGCATTTAAGTATACTGTGGAAAGATGGGGCAGGGAGAGGCTGGCATTTGTGTTCTCATCCACTAGTGCTGCTTAAGAGATAAGCAACCTTGGGCTTCCCTGAAAATCAAGACCTCCTTGGAGGAATGTACAGAATGATACTGCCTCACCCATTTTCCTTTCTTTAATTTAATCTCTCTGGAACCCTCTACAGGGTTTTCCAGTTATACATGCTGTAAAGATAAAGAAAGGAAAGAAAGGGAGAGGAAGTAGGAGAAAAAAAGAAAAAGATCATCTTCCTCTGTTGACATCCACAACTGTCCAGGCTACAGTTTGAGCCTGCTTATTGTTAACTGTATTAGCCACAAACATAATGAGCCCAAAATCTGCCTTCAAACAATACATAATTTAAAAAGTCCTACAGGATAAAATTTTATGGTTCAACATTAGAGACAATCTCCCAGATTCAAGTAATCGTTGCTTTCTATGTTTGGTGCTCAGATACTCAATAGGATACAATTCTCTCTCATATTGTCACCCCAACTACAATTTTTTGTTGTTCTGTCTGCATTTGCATAGAGATATTTTGTATCTACAACTCAAAAGCCTTACTGAAGGACAATAAATTCATTAAGCAAGATAGTGGTTAAGATACACTGGGTTTCAGTACTTCCTTGAT
The DNA here is from genome assembly GCA_004027455.1 of Hydrochoerus hydrochaeris. Taxonomy (NCBI): domain Eukaryota; kingdom Metazoa; phylum Chordata; class Mammalia; order Rodentia; family Hydrochaeridae; genus Hydrochoerus; species Hydrochoerus hydrochaeris. The sequence goes on along the minus strand of PVLA01000801.1, from coordinate 23,131 downwards.
ACAACTAGTCCAATTATCTCATTCAAAAAAAAAAAAAGGGGGGGGGGACAGGATCAGTCTGAGCACGGTGACACACCTGGGGTCCCAGGAATTTGAGAGGCTGAACTGGGAGAATTTCTTGAGTACAGGGAATTGAGGCCAGCCTTGGCAACATAGGGAGACTCCATAGGAAAAGAAGAAATAGATTCAGTCTTCCAATCTGAAATACATTCATGACTGGCATTCCGGCTTTGTGATCTGTAACTGTTCCCAAAAGCATCAAGTGCTCTGCTGAGCAGGCCTGACCACAGGACACGGGAGGGACCCTGAGAGTTAAACTTGGTCTCCAGCCAAAAAGGCAACGACTGATACCTGACTCACAATCATTGACATTCTTCCCCCACAGTATCTCAATGTGCTCTGGTAATGTTTCCATGCCAAACACCTCCAGGAATTCCAGAGTGGGCTGAAAGTTTTGGCTGACCAGGAGGGAATCGCTTTAAGCGCTTACTAGGCCAACGATCAAGAATTTTTATGTAAAATGACGATTAAACTAGTCCATCTATGGGGGAAGACAGCCATAGAATTTTTAAGAGATTTATTTGATATTTATCTGGGAAAAAATGCTCTGCACAGATGTAAGCATTAATCAAATTCACATGTTAATTACCCAACTCTCCACTTCCGCTTGCTCGAATCATCTCAAGATGCCTGCAGTTCCCAGCAAGGAGACAGAACTGCCTGCAGCTTGGCACGTGAGGAGTCTCGCTGGGTGTGGCCGCCTTCTTGGTGATGTTAACCAGAGTTGGCTGCTGGGATCTTAGAGGATCAAAAAGAATTTTAAAAAATTGTACATGAGCCCAGAAGAAAGCCCATAAAATCACTTCCTTGTGTCTATGGGTTCCACCCGTTCATAGCCTGCCAAAGCCAAATACCTGGAAGGACAGAGGGTACAGAGACAGAAAAGTAGAGCAGCTGACTCAGATGGAAGAATGAATCAAACCCCAAATTCTGAACTCATCAGCACCTCACAGAGGCCAAGGGGGATGCATCCTTCCTGGGCATAGCATTTGCATAGGAGTTCAGGGAGGGCTAAATACTCGTCTTCTGTGCCTCACGCTAGTATTCCCATTGGTGTTGTAAGGAACCTGCTGCTGAGTGAGCATCAGAGAAGAGAGAAAGGCAAAGATGGGAAGAGACATGAAGGGACTGAATGAAGCTAAGGAAAATGATTCTTCTGTTTCCACGTAAAGGTGATTTTGTCACTTCTTCACTTGCTTTGCAATCTTTTCTCAGTGGAAGCTGTGTTTACTTGCTTTATTTTTGTTTTGCCCCAGTAAATACCATGACAGTGAATATTAGTGAAGCACTGTTGTTTTCCTCCCCTTCTCTGCTGGGCTCATTCAACCATCCAAGGTAGGCACTAATTTGCAGCCAGGTGACTTCACATTGAATTCAGTCACAAAGGCCATCTATTTTAACTTCAAGAACACACTATTTATTGGCAGATGAAGGAATCCAGTAGAGCATGCGTTGGTAACTTTGCAAAAGCAGTTCCCATAATTTGCCCTCTTAAAATACTCTTGTAGTCCCTTGTCCTTCACTTTGGATACCAGACCTCCATGAGGTCATACCTCGCCTCCACCACCTCTACATCCCCAATCTTCCCACCCCACAACAAGCCCTTCAGCCCCTTGCCTCTCTGAACCAGCATTCTCTGCAAGATCTCAGGACCTTAATGAGTTCAGCTGTAATGCTCCTACCTGCTTCAGCTCTGCTCAGCCAAGGAATGATTCAAGATCAATAACTTAGGCATCATTTGGTTGCTAGCTCTAGCAGTTGATCATCAAACAAATAAAACCTCCATTGGAGAAAGGACATCCCTCCGCAAACCCTCAAACCTAAGTTTTGCTTCCAATGAGGCCAGATAGTAAAGGCGTGTGGGACAGGGAAGGACTGTGACAATGGGCAGGATCATCACATGCACACATAGGTGGATCCGCAGGAGATTTGCACACGACCTCTTGATGCAATTATTCCCCAACGTCTGTTTATTTTTCTGTTTCCTCCCTCTTCACCACGTAACACCATGTCCTAAATTACCATAGTAAGAATCAGGACATATTAAGTGAGATAGTCCATGCACATTCAACAAATGATTGTTCAACCAGTTAATTGAACGGTAGAATGAATGAGCATAAAGCAGTGTGATGGGAGGCAAGTCTGTAAGGTGCTGGTGTAATTTCCTGCAATTTTCTTTATGACCCACATGCTGAATGGGACACAAAACGCTTAACGTTCATCTCTCCTCATCGTCATCATTGTCATCAAGGTCTGGTATTTCCATTTAGAGATGAATCTATTACCATTAAAACATAGATGTCCACGATTACCATTATTATTTAGCACTTTGGGAGTCTCTGCCAGTGCAATCAGACAGGCAGTAATAGCTGTTGTACGTGCCAGGTACTTAGCAGTGTGCTTCCCCGACAACATTGTGTTTAAGCCTCATAAGATCCCTATAAAGTAGGTATTATTATTCCTCTTTGAGGAAATTGAGCTTGAGATTGGCTAAACTGTAGAAGGTTTAAATTTAAGGATACATCTCCAATTTATCCCAGGTCTATTTGTCCAAAACATCTATGCTTTTTTTCCCCCAGTACTTCTCTATATTAGTCTTTAAGAAAAAGAAGCAAAAATCTACTACATTAAAAACATTTCTTGTGAATGATATGACTATCTCTCTGTAAAGCCCAAACTGTCTGAACTAAAAACTAGTATAGCGAATATAAAAATACGAAACTCTTAAAGCTAATTACAAAAGCGCCAAATGTATCCTTTGTCTACATCTTCCCGATTGTGTATTCAGAACTATGTCATTTAAAGATCCCATTAACTGCAATTATAGAAAACATAAGTATCCTATCAAGTGCTTCTCTCCAGGGGTTTGATTGTCTTGCCCTTATGTCTCCAGTCCCCCCACCCAGCAGTCAGGTCCTGATTTATCTTGGTAATGAAAACTTTTCCAAGTTTTTGACAAAGTGACAGTAAAATTCACTTCAGGACTTTGATGAAGGAAACAAAATAAATAAATTCCTTTACTTAGAAACAAATGATACTAAAAAATAAGAGTATGTAATTTTGTTATGGGCAGATTTATTACTGGTAAAAATCAGTTTTTCACAAATTTAGTCTTACGCTTAACCATGCCAGTAAAACCTTGAGAAAACTATTTTCTAAAGTTTTGAAAAATGATTTTAACATTCATAACGAGCATGTATGCTGGCAAAGCCAAAACTATTTTGGAAATGAAGTGTTTACAAGAAAGACTTACCACACAAATATTAACATGTAATTAAAGCAATATGTTACTTGTACCAAATTAAAAAGACAGTAATAAATCAGAAGCATAAAAGCAGGTCAACTGTGTATATATACATATATATGCAGTACTTGATAAAGGTGAAATTTACAGTTGGTAGAAAAGGGCTGGATAACTCAACAAATGATTTGGGAAAAACTGGCTAATCATTTATAAAGCAATTGTAAGTATCACACTCATACCATACTCTGAATAAATCCCATATTACTAAAGTTTTAGGTGTCACAAAAAGAGTAAATCATAAAATAGTAAATATTCATATATAATTTGCAGCAAGGTTGAACCAAAGTATTTTATCAAAGGCAGAAATTCAGAAGGAAAAACAGATATTACTAAATACAGTTTTATAATGTGTATAAATAACAAAAAAAGAAAGAAAGAAAAGCAAATGACAAACCAAAAGTCACCCTCATGGCTATATAGTAAAGGGTTGGCCCATCCATGTATAAAGATATTGTATGGCCTGTTACAGAGTCATATACTTGTAATCTGAGATACTCTGGAGGCTGAGGCAGGAAAACATGAGTTCAAGCCCAGCCTGGACAATGTAGCAAAACTCTGACTCAAAATAAAAAATAAAAAGGGCTGAGGATGGTGCCTAGCAAGTGTGAAGTACTGGCTTCAATACCCAGTAACACACACACACACACACACACACACACACACAAAACATACAAATTAGATGAATCGATTTGAAAGGTATATACATTTTATTGTAAAACACAGCAACAGCAAGTCACAAAAGAAATATAAATGGTTATAAACCCCAGTAGAAATTCAAGAATTATAACCCAAAACACCTTTGAGATAATGCTTCCTCAATTATAAATGTAGAAATAATTTTCTAAATTATTGGCTAGATTACACTAAGTGATACTTTCATATTCTGCTCATGAGAATGTAAATAAATGCAGCCTTTCTGGAAGTTAATTTTATAGTAGATATTAGAAAATACTGTAAAACTGTACAAGCTGCTGTAGAAGTAATAGAAAGTAGACATACATGTAAACAAACTAAATTTTATAAAGTTTATGGACTCATTGTTATAGTAGTGACAAAGAGAAAAAAATTTGTCTCATTTTAAAGAAATATTTTTAAAAATGCTAGATATTCACAATGGAATACTATGCAGTCATTTTAAATGATGCTACTCTATGGTCATACTTTATGACACAGAAAGATGCTTACAAACAGTAAGACAAATTTAAGACTATAACCATTGTACTGTATTAGCTCTGTGATACTGTAACAAAATACCTGAGTGGATTTGTTATGAAGTAAAAGGAGGTTTTTTGGCCACAGTTCTGTTGTTCAAGTTAAGATTGATGGCCCCTCTAGTTAAAGCCTTGGGTGAAAACAACATATCATGGAGGAACGTGTGTTAAAGCAAAACACATCTCCAGCCAGGAAGCACTGAGACAGGGACAGACTATCACTCATAAGCCTCTTGGAGAACATGACCCTCATAACCTATGCCTGTCCCACTACATCCCACCTCTGAAGGGTTACACAGTGCCTTCTAATAGCACCACCCTGGAGTAAGTCTTTACTGACAGAGTTTTAGGGGGCATAACCTATATTCAAACTATATCATAAGCTGCCCTCTAGCACTTTCTATGCCAACAGGAAGTATTCTACATCTGTACTTTCCATGACTTTCATGCAGATTTTGAGTACTTGGAAAGTGACTAATCTAACCAGGAAGCTGAAATTTTGTAACTATTACTTCTAATTTGGATAGTTTATCTATTGGCTACCATATTTGTTATGGTTTGTGTCTAGATGTCCCTCCAATGCCTCATGAACTTTCAGATGGTGCTTTTTTGGAAGTAGTTGAATCTAGGGTTTGTGACTGACTCATAGTTCAATGCTGCATTTAAGAGTGAGTGATTTCTGGATCAGTCCATTGATCGGATTGGCACCGCCCTAATCCCAGTGGTCTGGATAAAAGGGGCAGAAAGAAGCTTGTTTCTCTCTTCTTCACTTGTTGCTTTCACTGTCTTCCAACATTATGAACAGTTGCCCCCCTACCATGTGCCAACCTGCATTGGAGCCAACTGATTATGGACTGAAACCTCCACAAACTATAAACTAAATAGTTTATAACTTCTGGCTTTAACTTTGAGTGTTGAGTATTCTGTCTCAGCAACAAGAGAATATTGAAGCATGCAGATATATAACATGAGTCAATTTTCTCTTCACATACATGGACAAGAATAACGTTGGAAGGATTATGCCAAATATATAAATAATGATTAACCACACTCCAAGGGAATATGGTTGGTTAATTATTAAAATTTGTTTATGGGGGAAACAGTATCTTTTAAATGACAATAAAACGTGCTACAAACTGCTTTGAAACACCTTTCTTTGCAGAAAATGCTGAAAACCCTGCACCTCTATCATGCATCCCTGGTGGATTTTCCTAGCCACTGAGACCAAATTATGTTTAATTGGAGCCCCAAATTCTCCCCGAGGACCATTCCAGATGTCACATCCCACAGTTCAAGACATCAAGGATGACTGCTCTAGAGTCACAGCCCTGGGCTTTGGTCAGTGCTATTTTCCTAATAGTTTTCTTAACTCATGGGCAGAGAGTAAGAAAAACGCGTGTGAGCAATGGGACAAGAGGCCTGGTTTTAACAGATGTGCTGCAAGCTGTGGAATCAGCCGAGCATGATTCCCTCCCGCGCTCCTCCTCTCCTGTGCTTTCAAGGCTTTTCACCACGTCAGGTGCCCCAGCCCAGGGAAGTTTGCTCCCTAGTGTGGCTCCCAGCCCAGTTCTCCATCCCCAGAGCCTGGTCTAGGCATGCATCGAGGATGAAAAATTATTTAAGCTGAAGGTACAGTAAGAAAACTCATCCTCCCACTGCGGGAAGTACAAGTTGCAGAATTCCTCCGACACTGCAGAACCCACAGCAGAAGTTCTCCTGGACGCCCATGTCTGCAAGTGCCAGTGCAGCCATGTAGGGCCATCACATACTATTCCTTTTGTCTTCGTGTGCTGCTGCCTCAAGCCAAAACTAGCACAGGCTAAATGAAGCCTGAGTTTCCCATTGTCACACAGAGCACTGCTGTCTGCCTCCAGCATTCTTCTCAACATGGCATAATCATCACCCATGGATCTGAATGGATCTCTCTTAGCCCATTTTCTGTAGCTGCAACAAAATACCTGAGACCAGGTAGAAAAAAGAGGTTGACTTTGACTCACAGCGTTTGAAACTAGGAAGTCCAACAGCATTGCATCAACATCTCTGTGGCTTCTGAGAAGGGCATGGTGTTGCCTCAACTCATGGAGGAAGTGGAGAACAAAAGGATACGTGCTGCAGACGCAGTGTGTGAGGAACAGGCATGTGTTCTATGATGTCACTCTCCAAAAGAAACCCGCGTAGCCCCTGGAAATTAAAGTTTGTTGTCTAACTGACTGGTGATGGCAGAGCCTCAGTTGCAGACAGGGTCTGTATTCTTGAACATTTGAGAGCAAACAGAAATAAGTCCTTGTATATATAGACTGCTCTGTGATTTTTCAAAGAACTTTCATGTACAGTTGAATGACTCACTAACCCAATAAAAGTAGGAAAAACCACTGCTAGTTATTTAAGCTGCAAGGGGACAATTGTTCACCAATTAGTGAATAGTGTAGTCTGGGACATTATTATGATTTGGTCTAAATGTCACCAAAATTCTCTTGGGTTGAGGAATGGATTTTTGTAAGGTAACTGGATTATGTAGCACTGTACTCATCAGTAGATTAATTCATGGATGTGTTCAAGGCTGAATGTGCTCTGAGAAGGTGAGGCCTCGTTAGAGGAGGTGGGTCACTGCATAATGGAGAATCATGTATATTCGTCCCTGGTCCCTTCTGTTTGTCTCTCTGCCTCTTTATTTTTCCTGGGTGGAGCTGTTTTCCTCTACCATATCCTTGGAACCCACTGACCATGGGCTGAAATCTCTCACATTGAAAGCTAAAATTAACCTTTTATCCTTTAAGGTGGATAGCTCAGTTATTTTGTCCCAGCAATGGAAAAGCTGACTGATACAGTCATTGTGACTAGGAAGCTTGCTCCTCAGTGACCCAACCCTAACCCGGACCTTCTGCTCTCCTCCACTGGCACCGAAAATGCAAGAAACATAAAGCAGCTTTGTCCAAGACTGTGTAGGAGACATGGAGATGAACATGGTGAGCTGCTAGCACTGGATTCCAAACCTGGCTTCACCCCTTCCTGGGTGTGTGACCTTGGACAGATTCATAACCTGGGTTAGCATAAGTTCTTCAACAACAAAGTATAAACGATACAATTCCCCCATCCTAGAGTCGCGGAAGGGAAATAACTTTTTGCACCCTCCCTCATTCATACATAATAAATACATAGGAAAAGAAAACCATTATATTAGTACAGTTTGACATTCGAAAACCATCCCAGAAATGTGGCCTGTCTTTTAGTATAGGTAGTGGATCTCCACGGTTTGAATCACCAACATAGATTCCATAAAAGTCTAGTGAATCATTCAGAAGAGAAGGGCAGAGGGTGTAATCATAGAGGAAGACAGGAGTGGTTTCCAGGATGAAAGTCGTTTTTCAGGTTTCTGCTGAGGTGAGCGGGTTTACTTCTTGCCTTATGAAGGTCAAATCTGGGGTTCCAGAAGTGAGATGGGACCCGATGTGAGCCATTAAATTCTGTCTCACTGGGTTACTTCACTGACTTACAATGAGGCTTCCCCTTGAGTGGAGTTGACCTTTTGACAATATTTTTTGGTTATCCCATGGCCACAATTAATAATTGAACTTTGTTTGGGAGGAAGAAAAAGTGATCTCTGTAAATTTTCATCTTAAAATGACAAAATTGTTAGGAAGAATTAGTGACGGAAAATAGAGAAATCATTTATACCCTTGTTCTTGTCCAACTGTGTTCTCTGTTACTTCAATGCAGCCTGAGAAATCCACTGCTGAGGATGCAATCTATCCCACCATAGGCTGGAGCATCCTTGCATTGCTCTAGGTGAGTTTGCCAGTGATGCAAAATCTTGATCACTCTTTGCCTAATCCATTTTTAAGGTTATGTTTGCAGCAATGAACCCTGAGTAATGATATGCCATCACCCCTAAAGAGCATAAATGCTGGTCATTTGTTATAAAAGCAGTGAGTCGGCCAAGCACTGTGCTACAAGCCTATAATTCTGACTACTTAAGAGGCTTAGGCAGGAGGTTTGCAAATTCAAGCCCAGAGCTAAGCGTGGTGGTGTGCACCTATAATCCCAGCACTCAGGAGGCTGGAGCAGGAGGATTGCTATGAGTTAAGGGCCCAGCCTGGGCTACATAATGAGTTCAAGCCCCAGCCTGAACTGTATAGCAAAACACTGTCTCAAAAAGACAAAAATAAATCCAAATGCAGCCTGGACAACTTAGTAAGACCTTGTTTCAAAAGAAAAAAGAAAAATAGGGTTGAGGGGTGTAGCTCAGTGATAGACCGTCCCTGAGTTGGATACCTAATACTGCAACAGGAAAATAATAACAAAAAAGTGAATCGCAGAACATAAAAAAGTGAACCCAGTTAGCAGTGATGGCTGCCCGAAAGTGCGATTGTAGCTACGAACTGAAGACTGAGCTTATACACAGGCACCGGGAGTGAACTGCAGCCTTGAGATAGAAAAGCGATGTGAATGATTAAGGTAAGAAATAAACGGATAAGTAGTGTGATCGGAAGAGCAGCTTTCTTCTGATCATGGTGGAACACAGAGCAAAGGTCCAGCCGCAGAAGCCGCTTACCACAACTTCTCCAGCTTTTAATGCCTGGCTTTTTCTGGACCCTACACTACTGCAGGCTTTTAATAAGTCCTCATTATTAGAGGCAGTGTGTGGAGGGTCAGTGAATGGAAAGCAGAAGGATTTACCAACAGTGAAAGAATACAGTGGGCAAGTTTTAAGAGAAGAGTGCAGCATCGGGGTGAGAACCTGGAGTTTTTATAAGGTATTGAAGACCTGGGAAAGGGTCTGAGTGAGCAAGTGCAGATGTCTCAGAAATGCATTTCCCAGGACATCTTGTTAATCTTCCAGGAATACCTGCATTTTAACTAAATTTTTACATGAAAGTAGCAAGTTGACAAGGTCAATTTACTGAGGTCTCACAGAAGGCCCCCTCTCCCTGGGAGAAAGACTTAAGTTTATCTCACGTTGCTTTGGTCAGTGTGGGTGCTTTATCTCATGACTGCTTTTCATATGAGCTGGACAGGATTACTTTCATGGAGAATTTAGCTGCTGTTTTAACCCTTTTTTCTGCCAATAGGTAATCACTACAATAACCAAAGACTTAAGTGAGATAAACACGTATAAGCACCATTCTTTTAAGGTCCGTGCTCGCAGAACAGAAGCACGGTTGAGGAGACCTTGGTAGAATGAACACACAACCTTATCGCACAGAAGTATTTTCACAAGACTGGCCCTGCCTCCCAACTCTAAGCTGCCTCTTTGCCTATCCTGAGGCTGCACCTCAGAGTTCCCCAAAGAATCAGAAAACTCCCCAACCCTTCAAGACTCTTGTTGTCTTTCATAGTAAGCCCTGGACAATTCTCAGACACAGAATGAGGTGGTAAAATTTTAACAGAAAAGAAACATGATAGATCTTTGTGATTTTATTTTAAACTACTATTAGAATGGAAATATAGAAATGCTTTCCGAATTAACAAGCTGCAGCTGTGAGGATTTTTTATGTGTGTTCACTTCTGAGTTTTAACATATACAATGATTCATTCGTACAACAGTGCCACAATAGAGACACAAAGATCTCAGAAGGTGTTTCACGCTGCCCTGTGTAGTTAGTTGGCTAAGCTCTCACCTCAACCCTAATCACTGGTAACCACTGGCCTTGAGCTATCGTTATAGTAGTTTCACCCTTTTTAAAAATGTCACTGCAATAGAATTCTGCAGCATACTACTTATTAAGACTGTCACCTTTTTACTCAGTACAAGATCTTTCATCCCTCTGTCAGTATCTGCATTGACGACTTGTTTCTCTCTATTAATGAGTAGTAGTCTACTAAAGGATGTGCCACACTGTTAACCCATTCTGTTTCCAAGGACACCATTCCAGGCTACCTAAGCTGCCTGAGTGATGACATTTTTCTTCCATGTCCCCTCTCCCATTAGCTCAAGGAAGAAAAGAGCTAAGAAAATAAACCTCCAGGCGTCTGATTCTCAGGGCATGTCATACCTGTCCCTAGTGAGCTTTTCTCTTCAAAGTCATCAATAGTTCCACCGTGAAGTACAATATAAACACTGTTTACAGTAGGTTCCTCTTATCCATCATTTTACCTTTCACGGTTTCAGTTATCCACTCATCCATGGCCCAAACATACAGTACCAAACAATAAGATTTTTAGAGAAAGAAAGGAAGAAAGAAAGAAAGCACATTCACATAGCTTTTATCAGTATATTATTGTTACAATTGTTCTATTTTACTACTAATTATTTGTGTTGAACTCTGCTGTTCTTAATTTACAAGTTAAACTTCATCCTAGGTGTTTATTTTAAAAACATAATGTATACTCTATAGGATTCAATGCTGTCAAGTTCCAGGTATCCACTGGGATCTTGAAACTTGTTCCTTCAGAATAAAAGTGACTACCATGTACAATTGCACGTCATCCTTTTTTGCATCTGTATTTTAAATTCTATAATGGCTTCTTCTATTTCTGTGTCACTTCCTACTGTTTGGATTTCATAATCTAACAAAACGACAATATCCAGATAGTAGCAGCATATGGTTCATGATTAACAGCCATGGTAATATTAACAGACATTTTTAAAAAACCATTCTCATTTTCCTCCTTTCCAAGCTTTTAGCCCACATTTAGCATCCTATATGACAAACCACATCAGCACCATCCAATCCAAACCACACATCACTCTCTGGCAAATTAATAACAGCTTCAAGTAATATAATAGCAGGCTTGAACAAATAGTTAAGTTTAAAATAAATTTCAGTCATTTCAGTCGAGAGAGTCAGCAAATCCAGTAGTCTAGGAGGAATCAGAAAAAGTGATTTTGAGACCATTTTCTCAGAAATGTAGACAAATCATCAAGTCAATCATGGTCTAGCTCAGTTTCAGGTAGCATTTTTCCTGTACGCAATTTCCTGCTAGTCACCAACAAGCACAGTCAACATTTCAGGACGGATGCCAACAATATATTGCACTATTGTGTAACCTCAGTTTAAATTTTCCTCTGGTTTTCAGACAGCTCACTCTTTATTTAATGAGCCATTTCCAAAGGCTGTGAGGTGCTCTTATCTCAAAGTATGCAAAGCTGTGAATTTCTCCGGGCTGCACAGTTACTCTTCCAAACGAGTTGTTAGAAGGTTTGACTGATGGTGAGGACAAATCAACCTTTAATGATCTGCTGTATAATTACAAAACAAAACAAAAACAGTTACAAACATTAAACATTCCCACACATGGACAAGGAATGAGCAAATTATTCTTCCAGACCCAGGCTGGTTCCTCAGCATTTTTATTAGAATAAACATTGCAGTTAAGTATCAGCTTTCTCAATGCAAGGGCTCTTGCTTCTATAGAGTAAGTTTCCATTGTAGAAGTTCTCCTCGCCCCAGAAAAAATGCTATTTATTTTCATTATTGTGATGAGTAGGCGGCATCATGCAATAATTTTCCATTCAAAAGCAATTATTAATGCGTGGTAGTTAAACGTCACTTTCTGGAGCCAAAATACTTGTGTTAAATCTCGGTTATATCATCACTAACTAGCTGTGCAATCTTTATCAAGCTATCCATCTCTCCGGGTCTGTTTCCTCACCTCTAAGAAAGGGGTGATACTATTTGCCTCCTAGCACTGCTGTGAGAATTACAAGAGTTTCTACTTGTGAATCACTTAGCTCAGTATTCATAGAAAGCCGTTGGTAAATGTTAGCTACATTCCTTCCTGGTTTTATCACCTTGCATTCAGGCACATTCAGATGTCAAGAGATGACGATGAATCATCATCCACTTGAGGAAAGTGTCTCACTCAGTTCTCCCTCTATCTTGTGAAAGAGGGACTCTCTCTGCAGGGTTCCAGAGCAAGAATCCCTATGTGGAGACAGACTGGCCAGCATGGGGGTCCATGTACTGGCCTTGGTGATAGTGACTCCCTACCACTTCAGAGGTTGACACCAAAAGATGTTTCAGAGCCGTGCTGTGGCTGAGTTCTGGTTCTGGCCCACTGCAGAAACATTCTTTATTGGGCTAGTCAGATATCAGGGTGCCACAAACCCCATTTAGCCTGACCTCTTGTATGCTCTAATTTTTAATTAACCTTGGATCAGCAAAGCAATATCTGTTCTCCAAATACAGCCATATTTTATGCAAGCAGTGACAAGCTAATTAAGTTAATTATTATAACACTTATCTGTATAATGAAACTAAGGTTGGACGATTCCAGCTGCTTCTCCTTAAAGTGCATCCCGGTGATGATTAAAAAAAAATAATTAATATTTCACCAAAGACAGGAACAAGAAGTTAATTAAAAGAAGGAGCTGCAGTCTTAATGAAACATATCCAATCAGGTTCACCACATTGCTGCTCACTGCCAGGTCCCTTCTAGAATACAGATGAACCCTAGTGAGCATCAGACCTTTCTTGAGAGCGTTTAGAAAACATTAACAACTCTCATTAACCTCATGCCATAAACATTTCTAGAGCTCTTTGTGCCTTTTAACAAGGTAAGGGAAACTTAGTTATTTATGGGAAGTCAGTTGCCTGAAATTCACTCCAAATTTGGACCAGCAATAATACTTTTCTGGAGGCTACATCGTCAGAGCTGTCAGAGTACCATGGATATTCAAACAGGCCTCAACTCTTTTGGAAAGTTCTAACTATTTCCATATTTATCTACTGCCCTATTTTGCCATAGGCTATTGGGGATGCTATAGGAAAATTCTTGAGGTTGAGTGGCTTGTGAACCTCAATTATTTATTACAGTTCTGGAGGCTGGCAAGTCCAAAGCACCAGCAGATTCAGTGTCTGATGAAGGCTTATTTTCTGGTTCTTCATGGATGACCATTTTTCCATGATGTCCTCCCACTGAGGAAAGGGTGAAGGATCTCTGTGATGTCACCTCTTGTAGATACTCTAATCCCATTCATGACATTACTACCCTTATGACCTAAGCATCCCTAAACCCCCACCCTAATACCATCCCAATGAGCAGTGAGACTTAGCTAAGTGTAGCAGGGTGATGCACTCCCACAATCCCATCACTCTTGGAGGCTGAAGTAGGAAGATTGAAAGTTTGAGCCCAGCCTATGCAAGTTAGCACCTTAGCCAGAACCTGTATCAAACTTTTAAAAAATAAACTTAAAGGGCTGGGGATACAACTTAGTGTGAAGGCCTTGGGTTCGATTCCCAGCACCAAAAGTTTTTTAAAAAATTAATATAAGAGTATGTTTGGAGATACAAATATTCAACCCATAGCATGACTTCATAAAGGAAAAATTAAATAAAATGTAACAGTTAGGACAAATTAGAATTTTACATTGAACCAGTCAGATCAATTTACAGTAGTTGAATTCCAGGCACTAGTTTCCTCACGCAGGAAGACAAAGATGACTTCCCTGGCTGTCTAGGATCTGGAAGAACACAGCTACAGCTAGCAAATTTCATCTGATTTCTGGGCATCTAGGATATTTGAAACAGAAGTAGGACAATTGACTAATTCTGTAGAGAATATCAGGGTCCCAGCTGCAGTCTGCACCTGCCAAATAAATAGCTTTGCCATGTTGGAAAGTGAGGAGTTGTTTGCAAAGAGAAACATTAGGAATTAGCTAAGTGCTCTTTTAGCCAAAATCAGAACTAACAATTAGGGCCAGGGATTTAGCTCAGCAGCATAAGCACCTGCCTGGCAAGTGCAAGTTCATGAGTTTGATCCCCGGTACCAAAAAAAAAAAAAAAGAACTAACAATTATCCCCTTAAAATTGAAAGTCCTGTGTTCTTTCTCACTTAACAATTTTGTTATGTCCCCATAGAATTCCCCAAAGAAGGGTAGATTCCTTTGCCTCTCTGAACATTTCTTCTTTTTTATAAAAATGAAGTGGCTACATATAAATTCTAGTGAAAGATCCTTCAAAGGATGCAGTTCTGAGGCAGGAGATTAGTATGAGGCAAAATGGCTGGAAAAGGGGGTGGGATGGAGACCCAGGGATATGTACCCGAGACCCTTTTCTATTACCAATCCACCTCTTCCACAACATTGTGAAGTTACTTTGTTTCCTCTAAACCTCAGCTTTTGGACTACACACCAAATAATTTGATTCCTCATGGGCTGCTGAGACAGGAGTGGTGAGGAGGTAGATAGGACCAATATACAATATTTGCATGTACGGAAATGTCGTATTTCATATAATTAATATGATTGATTGATTATTTATTTTAAAGAAGAGTTAATACTTCAAGCAGTGCATGCACTAACAACAGTTCAGGTTCTATTCCTCAGGGGTTCCTTCCTGAATCTACATAAACCAACCTGATCACCGTGACTCAGCAGAGGAAAAGTCATAGGAGTATTTTTGGGTTCCATTTTGCAGGATGCTCCCTAACAAAGAGGGGAAGGTCTCTATCACAGGCCACATCTACATAAAAAGCAATTTAATATAGTCAGTCCAGATGGGCCTTTCCTACAGTAACAAATCCTGTGGCACTCATCATTAACACCTCATTTGGAGCAGACTCTGGAGGTCTTCCTCTCAGGAAGCAATTACACACATATGCACCCTGCTGCGAAATCGTATCTGGCTCTGCGTTGCTGGGGCACAAGCAAAACCTGGTGGAAAGGCATTTCTTTCTCATTTATTTGGAATGGGGGATTTGCATGCTGGCGTCATATGAAAGGTGAAGACATTTTGGAAAGGGCTGTGGTGCCTGAGGAGGGACTGGAGAGAGAGAGAGAGGGGGGAAGAGATTTTTCACTGGAGAAACCCAGACATCTAAGTGGGATTCGACCGATCCTGGCTGTGAAATGCTATTGTCCTGAGGGCTGGGATGTGGAGCTGCATCACATTCCTTCAGGTGTCTCTGCTTCTGATCTCATGGGTCACTGAATCCTTCTGGTTAAATGGTTCCTGTGACGAAGGACTGTGAAGCCATATCCAGCCTCAGAGCCATCTAAGGCTGGGCTTCTGCAGGAGTGGTGAGAAATCACATGTGTCCCAGGGCATGAAGTTTAGGCAGAAAAGACTCTCATGTTAGAAATCAAAACTGAGTATCTGCAATGGTCCTGTCATATACATGGAATGTTCCAGATAGCATGTCCGGACAGACTAAAGGTCTCACAGCCACAGCCTGATCCGAGCTGCACATAAACTCCTGACCTCTTATTCTCCCCATTTCGCAGTTGAAAATAATTGAACTGCAGAGAAAATGTCATATGTCTAATGTGACACTGATTCTGAGCAACGCAGTTATGACCTGAACCAAGCAGCTTGAATCCAGGCACCCCTACCAGAATGGGAATCCACAGTGCTCCTCCCTCCTGTCCCTCTCACTGCCTCCCATGGCTCCCTGAAAGCTGCCCTGGTCCAACAGGACTGAGTAGACTGGACAAACGCCAGTCCCAGATGGGAAGCCAAGATGACTGATTCTATAAGGAATGAATTTAAGGTAACTTGAGAATTACTTCTGCTTCCTGACAATGCTTGGGTGAGTACCCCCTAAAGATCAGTATGTCAATAGACTGATCCCTAATAGGACAATAGCCTAGCCCTATTAGGAGGGCTTTGTAGACCTTTAGGAGGTGGAGCCTTATAGGAGGCCCTTAGGCCATTAGAGATGTCCACTTGAAGAGGATTTGGGGACCCTGGTCTCATCACCTCCACTTTCTGGCTCAAGAAAGCAGTCTGCTTTGCTGTGTGCTTTTGCCATGATGTACATCTCTCTCCAGAGGCCCAAAGTCATGGAGCCAGCCAAGCTTGTCCTAAAACTTCCTGAACTACGAGCCAAATAAACATTGTCTCTTTACAAGTTAATGACCTCAAGTATTTCATTATAATCGTGCAAATCTGCTAATACACTTCCATAAAATAATGTTTTTCTTTCCAACAGACATCCACGGCCTCCCTATCCACTGCTGTGTGTTTCCATTCTTTGCTTTTTACACTTTTGACTTACTCTACACGTGGTACAAGGGCTGGCCTGATACTTACACTTCATTCAGTGCAGATGTACAGAGCAGGGTGGCCCCCATCTGGAGCTGGGGTCAGAGCCTCCGTGTCCACCTCCCGGCTTCACCTTCTAATGCATTAGATTTGAAGCATGTTGCTTTGCCTGCATGGGTCTCAGTGCCTTCACCTGCAACTAGCAAGTACTAATGGACCCTATACCACAAAATCATTCTGATAATTGAGGTACAGCACATGGAGGTTTAGCACATCATCCAGCTTAGGGTAAGAGCCCAGTACATGCTAGATACTGCTATTGTTCTGTTTCCATAGCAGAATCATGCACCGTGCCTTCCCAGAGATGAGTGAGATTGGATTCCTGCCTTCAGGGAGCTTACAGTCTGTTGGCTGAATTAACCCACATATGGCTATATTAACACAGAACGCACGAGCAGCGGCGTTGGTGTAGGAAAGTGCTTCTCACACCTGAGTGCACAGCAGAAGTCACACTTGGAGAAAATGTTAAACCACGGATTAGGGCATCCTCTCCTTCAGAGTTGCTGATGCTCAGAACCATTGTGGACCTGAAAGTTCACATGCCTAACATGTGATACTGATAACAGGTAATACTGCTGCTACTCATTCAGGGACAGAGCTTTAAAACCATTAGTACAGAATAAAAAGAACAAGCTTCAGGAGCATCGAGTCCTGAGTTCAAATCCTATTTCCTTTCCTTTCTAGTTGTGTGGATTTGAACAGCTTGATGAAGCTCAGGCGCCGGATCTTCTCCCATACAAAAGTTGGAAATATGAGCTGACAGTGTTCTGGGAGCCAGGCAGCCAGCACAGAGGAGAGGGGGGGGGCCTCACTGTTGACCCCTACTTACTTTCAGGTCAGTGGACAGGAAAGGAGACATTAATCTCAGCTGAAAGAGAGAGGCTCGTGGTGGAAGTTACATGTGATAGGATACTAGTCCTAATCCTAACTACCAGGGATAGTAACATAAGTTCTTTGAAGCTTTTGAGTAACAGATCTGAAAGTATAGAGGGAGGGTGTGATTGGAGGGGTACTTAGCTATATTTTGACCCCTCTGGACCATGCAATATGAGAAACGTCAAGTAGCCAGAAGGCACCCCATTCTTTCCACTCATAATCCATCCATAAAGACTTTGACACACTGTGGCTTCACATCACAGGATGGGGAGTGCATTTTCCTCAGTAAAGCACCGGGAACAGTTGTCTCACACCAACGTTGTTGTTGTTTTCAATTAAAACACAGGTTACTTCTATTAACCAAGCTAATCTACCACAGGCACCGCAACCATGCATTTCCCTCGGTCGTTGTTACCATTCAACACTCCCCTCGCTTGCAGTTTGAAAATGTTGATGTAAAATGTGGCAGACATTTCCTGAACACACCAAGAATTTGACAACCAGCTCCCAGGAGAGTCATTTCAAATCGCTCAACATCTTTGCCCATGACAGGATCCAGGGCCCCTGTAGGCATGCCGCATTTCGGTGGTTACAATTCTCTCCTTCATGGACGTTTGCCTGGAGTCTGAAGCCACGGAATATGGAACTGTTTGACACCTGGCAGCTCCTGCAAAGCAAAGATGCAGGCCGGGAAGAGCAGGGTGGGAGAAGAGAGGGTTTCGGGTCTGCCAGAGTGGGAATCTGGGTTTGGGCTGCATAAAGGCTGAGCTTCCAGGGGGAGGCAAGTTAGCACAGCCTAGAGGGGAGATTCTGACACTGGAGGGGGGAAGCTGGAAGTCTCACACCTGGGGTGGGACTGCAGCAGCCCAGAGGGGAAGGTTTTGGAGGAGGAGCTCAGCCATCAGTGGATGAAATAAGCAATCTCCATTCCCTTCCGGTCCTACAGCCCGCTTGGCAGATCAGAGCGCGTAGCGCTGGTTCTCCTGGCTTGGTCCCCCTTCAGAAGCACACTAGGGTTTCTCAGATGCTATTTCACAAAATGCTCTCCTGTTTCAAAAATTAATATTGCCTCCATTTCCACGAGGCCACAAACCAGATGTCTAGAGGCAGCGTCTTCCAAGTTCTTTCTGGTTGCAACCCCTTTCCAGTTTTCCAAGCTCCTCTCGGGTTCTTCCCTGCCTCGCTGTTCTGTCCAATGCAGCTTCTCCTTCAGTCATTTCCGAAAGTGAGCACGCAGGTCCCTTCTGTCTGCTTTCTCCTTCACGCCTCTCTCAGGAACCACAGGCCCACTATAAGGCAGGCAGGGCTGAGCAAATACGAATGCACTACAGATGTCACTCGTCTCAAACCTGACTGCGCATACAAACCCCTTGGGACCCTTATGACTACTTGGGCTCAGACTGAATGAATCCGAGTAGGGCCAGCGCGCCTGCATTTGGACAAATTCTCACGTGACACCGGTGCCGCTGATATAGGAATAGCACAGGTGCAGATGATAGGAAATGCACTGAAAGCAGATCAGAAGAATCCCGATATTCTGGGTCACCCACTGGGACAAATAGCAAAGTGCAAGCCAGGCGTGGTAGAAGACTGAGGCGGGAGGGTTACAAGTTTGGGCTCAGTCTGGGGAATTTGGCAAGTGCCTGTCTCACAATGAAAGATAAAAAGGGCTTGAATTGAACTTCATGCCCTGAGTTCAGTCTCTAGTATCATAAAAAGATGAAAAAGAAAAATGAAAAGACACCAAATGTGAAAGTTAATCAACTTGGTAAATGTAAATGGATTTTTGTTAGTACTGTATCTGTCCATCGTCACATTACTTAGGGGTTAAGGATGTCTCCTATTACATTTCATGATTATACTGTTGGCAGAGGTGAAAATTAAGTGAAATTATATCCCACATGATTAGATGGAAACTTGTGCATATTTTAGAATCAAAGGAGAGAAGTCTAATGCTCAGCAGCTCCCATCACCAGCTATATGCACTGACAATGCTGTTAAGTCACTGCAAAGACTGGAAAAAGTAATAAACGTCCCCACTGAGTAGAGCTTGGCAGCTTTGAAGACGCAACTACATAGGCGCAATTTCAACCTAATTGCAAATGATAAAGTACACGTGATCACCTATAGGGGTCAGTAGAGTACTTACAAGTATGGGATCTGCACTAAACCTCTTGTACAGGCACTGTCACACTGTCACACGTGCTACTACTTTGTCCCCACTGCATTTTAAGATACAGTGTCATTTTACTATCCTGCTAACTTGCGTTACCATGACAGCATTCATGTAAAACATAAAATACTCAGGTCTGCTGCAGTCAAGCTTGGCCGTCTTTCTGGCTTACGCCTCTCTGGAGACTGACCCTCACCCTGGCCCCGCAGAGGTGAGTTCCTCTCTCTTGGGAACCCTTAAGGAAATCATTATCCCTAGTGTCCCTGCCCACCCACCCTAGAGTAACGGTTGACTTGGCAAAGAGGAGGTCACATGCTTGTAAACCTTCAGGAGGACCGGAAAGAGGAATTAGGATGGGTTAAATTTTTGAATTAGCCATCTGAAAAAGTAGCCTGCCTTAATGAGATTGAAATACTCTGGGAAATTATGTCCCTATGAAAATAATATTGTTGGATAAGTGTTGGCCAAAGGGCTAAATTTCTGGCCCTAAATGTGTACCGCATTTAGACAAATGATGTTACAGTCCTGGGCCTGCGTGCGATGCAATTATAGAAATGTGGTTTTCATTACCGTTTTAAAGTGCTAGTTGTTAGTACACAGGCCATACTCTCAGCAGATGTTCCTCCAGCAGTGCTATCGCTGGTGCTAGAACCAAAATTTCATCCTCTCCTGTCCTCTCTTCCCCTGCCCTGCCCTGCCCTGCCCTGCCCTGCCCTGCCCTGACCTCCCCCTCTTGTTCCTCTCCTCTCCTCTCCTCTCCTCTCCTCTCCTCTCCTCTCCTCTCCTCTCCTCTCCTCTCCTCTCCTCTCCTCTCCTCTCCTCTCCTCTCCTCTCCTCTCCTCTCCTCTCCTCTCCTCCTAACTTTCATTCTGTGAATGCAAAGTTTCATGTGTTGAACAGGAAACTCTCCTTAGCCCTGTGGGTTGTTTTTGATTGGGCTCAGCTTCTGCAGATCCCTGCAGAGCCTTGTAAACAGAACCCCCTCTCCATTATCATTAACCCTTTTCTGAGCAGGAAGCATTCATACAAAATTTAAACCAGATGGAAAAGCAGGGCTGTGCAAGAGGGAAGAATATGCATTTTTACATTTTCCACGTGGAAAATGAACAGGGGGTGTGTTTCATGCATGATGTTTTGGGACATCTGTGTTGAATACTATGTGATGTTGGAATTGAAATAGTGGAACTGGCTGAAGTCTTGTGCTAGTCTGGAGAGAGTCCTTTAGCAACCTTACATGAAGCCGACCATACCAACGATGCTAACAGTCTTTAGGAGTAGGGTCCTGTACATCAGATATGGTCAGTCACATATCCAGATTTGGTTGATAGTATCAGCTCAGTCACTGAGACATTATTTATTGTGTATATTCAGCACAGCAGTGTTAATGGGCTTTCAGACAGTGTTCAGTCTGAGAATACAGGACAAGGTCAGAAAATGTTCCCTTTTCAAACTGAGGCTATTAGGAAATAACATGAAATTGGAGCCACCTACCACCTGCAGGGCTAAACTGCCTTTTGGTGATGCATTTCAGACAAGATTGGGGCGTTTCCTAAATCTCTACCTGGAAGCTGAATGTCTCAACAGGTGTTTCTGAAGAGTGAACTTTGAGAACTCTGTGGGTAGAATAGAATCCATTGTGCTTACATATCTTAAAACTTTAAAGGTGACACTGTTAAAAAAAAAAAAGAACTATAATGCAATTATTATTGTGAAAGTCTCAGAACTGAGGGATGGGGCTGCCCCAGCAGACAATGCTCTAAGAAAAACATCTTGAAATTCAGAGATATAATTCATCTGGTTACTCCACTTTGAAGCACCTAAAGGCCTAAAAGCAACCAATTCCTTTGATTAATTCTGAAATCAAGAAACAAATGAAGGCTTGTCATTGAATGGTCCAAACATTGGGATACATGCAACTGTAAGGGGGAAAAATGCCCACAGTTATCAGTAACTCTCAAGGAACATAGCTAGGAGTCATCATGGCTATGAACAGTAATTCCCTGGAACTGGGAGTTGGGTACATAGATGCTAAGAAGGACCCCTAGATACAGCACCTCAGGAATTAACACAGCCAGGTTTTTCCAGTGAAATATGCTGCAAACCTAAAAGTAACTTTCCCATGAGCTGGACTGGACAAAGTCTGAACTACAGGGAGAATTTTGTCAGTTCTAGGCCAAGTGCAGCCTATCAAAACCCCTTGAAGGACATAGAATTTAAAAGTATATAAAGAGGAGACATAGCCTTCCAGGCAAAGATAGTTCCAGCATGCTAAAAAAAATGAAACAATGAAAACTAACCCATAAAGAAAAGAATAGGCCTCCCAAATGGCCATATCAAAGAAAGACCATATGGAGAACCATGAGCCATTTGGAAGGCTCGGAGACCTTCTCTTCTTCATCCTGCTTGTGCTGTGGGGACTATTGCCTTCTCACCACCAATGCATGATGTTCACTCCATAGGGAGCAAGTAAATCGGTATCAGTAAGTATTAAGAATCTTTTCTCCCTTGACTTTTTACACATTCCATTTCCTCTCTACTGCTTCTATTTCTGTCCCAGTTCTTTTCAAAGACCACTTTCAAATCTCCATTTCTCCATATAAACTCTTCCCAAGACACTGTGGGCCTTTCAACTTTTACTACTGAGAATCCAACCCAGGTGCCATGTTTGCACTCTATCCATGTGCCATACCCCCAGTCCAACTGTTGGCTGCCAGAGCAAGCTACAGTCTGCTCCCCAAGCCCAGTTCACCCAGAGAAGTAGGATGATGGTACCCAGGAAAGATGAAGAGCAAGAGGATGAGTCAGAGGTCATCAAAGATTGAGAAGAGATAAAGGCTTTATTTTTACCCTCTTAAATTCTGTGGCTGGACCTGAGGATTACATTGAAAAAGGACAAATTAACAGGAGCAAAAAATAAGAATTTTATTTGATGTTAGTATTCTTATGTGTATGCAAAAGCCTTCTAAAAACAAACAGACAAAAAGGCCCCCCAAAAAAGTGGATAGACTGATAGCTTATACACCATTTTAACAAGAAGTTGTGGAGCAGTGATAAATCCAAGGAAGGAAAACTTGTGCTGCAAGTGGTAAACTGTGGGGGAAAGACTGAGGGATACATGGGAAAGATGAATGGAAAATCCATTACTCAGTTGT
The DNA here is from genome assembly GCA_004027455.1 of Hydrochoerus hydrochaeris. NCBI lineage: Eukaryota > Metazoa > Chordata > Mammalia > Rodentia > Hydrochaeridae > Hydrochoerus > Hydrochoerus hydrochaeris. The sequence goes on along the minus strand of PVLA01000801.1, from coordinate 371 downwards.
CCATCACTAAAACAAATACCTGCGCAATAAAGTCATAAAAGAAGAATATTTATTTTGGCTCACAGTTTTGGAGGTTCTGGTCAACGATCAGGTAGGTGCAAAACTTTTAGAACTGGAGGGGGCTGGTGATGGCAGGAACATTGTCGGGAGTGTGTGATGAGGCAGTATCACCTCACAGTCAGGGAGTGAGAGAGAGAAAGAAGAAGGGACTGGGTCGCACTATCTCCTTCAAGGGAATATTAGTCACTTTCCCATTGCTCGGACAAAACACCTGATATCCACAGTTTAAAGGAGAGGTTGTTTCGGTTCACTGTTTGGGAGGATTTGTTCCATGATCATCTGGCTCCATGGCAGAAAAAGCATAGTGGAGG